>DF362632.1:4348-17847 GCA_000787875.1 Solanum virginianum | reverse complement strand
CAAATAGGAGGATGAGAAGTTCTGTTAGACTTGCTAACTGGCACCTCCTCATTCCTCAGAGACAATAGTTCAGTGCTAGCATCTGTATCAAGTTCTGTGTCTGGTGCATTGTTACTTATGATTATAGAATCATCACTTTTACAAATAGGCACAGGAACAGGCAAGTCTCTATTCATCACATGTATAGAGATCATTTGATACTATAACAGATTCAGTAGGAAATAAAGGCTGAGGTTGGCTGATTACCTGTTTGAAAGGAAAGATGCTTTCCTTGAACACCACATCTCTACTGACAATGAGCCTCTTTTGAGATAAGCTGTAGAGCAAATACCCCTTCTGAGTTGAAGAATACCCCATCAGAACACAAGGATCAGCTCTAGGAGAGAACTTGTCCTGCTTAAGCACCTTGGTTGCATAGCACAAGCAACCTATTGTTCTCAAATGATTGATATTGGCTTTATGTCCATGAAACATTTCATAGGGAGATTTTCCCTTCAGAATAGGTGTAGGAATCCTACTAATCAGATATACAACTGATAACACACACTCACCCCAAAATTTAATATGAATGTTTCCTTGAAACCTGACTGCCCTGGCCACTTCAAGTATGTGTCTGTATTTTCTTTCAACCACTCCATTTTGCTGTGGAGTGTATGGGCAATTCCTCTCATGAACTGTGCCCAAAGACTTCAACAATTCATAACATTCACTATTAAAGAATTCACTACCATTATCAGTTCTTACCCTTTTAATGTCTTTGTTGAATTGAGTCTTAACTAATGCCATAAAAGACTTTAACACTGAAAAAACATCACTCTTCAATCTTAATAAAAACAGCCAGCACATTCTAGAGTAATCATCAATAATTGTCAAGAAAAACCTGAATCCATTGTGTGTAACAATGTTGTAAGGTCCCCATACATCTACATGGATCAAGTCAAACATACATGATGTTCTAGATACACTCAACTGAAATGGTAGTCTAGTCTGTTTGGCCAGTAGACAGACAGAACAATCATTACAATCATCATCACTATTGAAGTTTTCACCTATGAACAAGTTGTAATACCTTTGTAGAGGGATGCCCTAGCCTGTTATGCCACAGTATTTTATCTGCATTACAATGTGCTTTAGAACCTTGAATCATCAACACTGTCTGACTCTTTATGCTCTCTTTGCTCTGCAGTTCAACATCAGCAGCAGAAAGATAGTATAGCCCATCAACTTCTTTACCAATCCCCTTCACCTTTCCATTGGAGAGGTTCTGAAGCACAAAGAACTCAGGAAAGAAGTTAACTGAACAATTTAATTATTTTGTTAACTTAGATACTGAAAGTAAATTGTGCTTGAATGTAGGCACCATCAATACATCACTCAGCATCATCCCATCAGTAGTGTTATAACAGCCAATATGTGAGACATGTGCAGCCTCACCATTTGGTAAATACACTCTCTTATCTATACAACTATATGTATGACTGAGCGTATCCCCATTACATGTCATGTGACATGTAGCACCTGAGTCAACTGTCCAATCTCTATTCCTGCTTCCAATCCTAATCTGTGTGCTACCATTATTCATAGATAAAACATTGGATATGGTAATCATACCTGCCATATTAGCCAAGTTGTCCATTGTTTTGCTTGATCTAATACCAGCCTCATCTCTCTCCAACATTTGCAGAAGTCTGCTGTATTGGCTTGGGGTGAAGATTGGCTGTGCAGGCACAGGCACAGTGAGACCTGGTTCATTGTTTTTGCGCTTCACCATGTTAGCAACAGGGGCAAAATCATCAATATATTCCACCTCAGGCTTAGCAGCTGTAACATGATTCACATTATCATGGTTTCTGGTATTCTGCATTCCTCCTGACCTCTTCTTAAACTTCCAGTCAGGAGGATACCCATTCAACTTATAGCATTCCTCTCTTGTATGACCTGGAATTTTGCAGTGGTCACAAAACTTTCTAGACTGAATTCTCTTAGAAGTATTGCCCTTCCCTGCATACAGGGAAATTGGTTCTGGTGTGCTAGTCCCAATGTGAGAATCAACAGTTAATCTTTGGCTTTCATCAGCCATAATCATTGCGTAGGCCTTGCTCACACTTGGCAGAGTACTCATCATAAGTATTTGGCTACGAGCATGTGCATATACTTCATTTAACCCTATTAGAAAAGCAAACAGCCTCAAACATGCCAAATGATCAATGTATGTTCTAGATTTATCACAAGCACATGTAGGTGGAGGAACTAATGCATCAAACTCATTCCAAAGTAGTCTCAACCTGGAAAAGTAAGCTAAAACAGGCAAATTACCTTGGTTGAGTGTGCAAATCTCCCTGTGTAGCTGATATCCTCTAGAACCATCAACCTTGTTGAATCTCTCTTTTAGGTCAGCCCACACCATCGCCGCATCAATCGCTTAAACTATGCTACTAAGTAGCTTCTTCGACACTGTGTTCATAATCCATGCAAGCATAAAGGCGTTGCACTTCTCCTATTGCTCTTCTATCTCTCCACTGTAGTCACTTCTTCTACACGTTCCCAGTACGAATTCGAGCTTGTTCTTAGCTCGTAGGTTGATCAACATGGATCGACTTCACAAGGACAAGAATGTTTATATGTATACAGGAGAAAAGAAACACCATACTAAGCTAGACCTACACACATACAATCACTATCCATATTTAACCAATAACTAATTAACTAACTAATTGAACATTAACTAACTCTAACAATCATTCTAATCTACTTAATGATTCCAACAAAAAACAAATCACATATTATTTAACACAATAAAAGTGTTCACATTTTTTACGAAGAAATAAGTGTTTTCGAGTAATAGTAGAAATCATATGTCAACTTGTCATGGTCCAAAATCACTCAAGTTGTGATGACACCACAATCCAAACAGGCGTATCATTTAAGTTTTTGCATTCCCTTGTGTGTAGAGAACAAATTTCCATTGAAAATACACTTCTTAATCAATAATTCTATCACTTACATTTTCAAACATTATTGATATCGGGTACATTTAATTTTAGAAAAATCTCAACTAGCTATCACCCTTGTTTTGATTACTTATTGCACTAGGGAAAAGATTCCTATTCGTTTGGTAGAGCATATTTGAGAAAATAATCCATGTAGTAATAATTTTATATATTATCAATATTTTATTCGTTGCATTTTTTTTTAATTTATGTATAACTAATGTTTGCATTACTAATACATTTGATTGTGTATTGAGCTATGTATTGTTAATATCATGGATTTTTATGTATTAGTAATACAATGGGCTCTAATGCATGCATTGTCATCGTTAAAGACATAATTATTTCTCCAAAATACTTTTCACATCCTTTCCACCATATTTATGGAGGGTATTTTTATAAACAAATATTTTTTTTTGAAAAAATGCAATACATGTTATTTTTAATATATCATAACTGTGGAGGATATTTTTGTAAATCAAGTGACCTCTAAGGTATAAATGATGAGATAAATAATTTCATGACTACCTAACAGCTTTAACCAAATGACAGTAAAATAATTCTATACTAGGCCGTCTTTGTTCTTTGGTTTCTCTTATCCAAGTAGTGAAAAGTAACATTTTGCAACATTGGAAAGCCACGTTAAAAACTAACGGCAATAACTGTCACAAGCTCGTCGATATATAATAATAATTCATATTGAAAATATGAGCGAGAAATCTCTTGTGCATAAAAACAAATAAAGATCTATGATAAAAAGTTACAAAAAAATTTATAGGTGACCTAAAAAAATCAATTCTCAGGGCAAGAAAGCTTGAAGGAACCAAAAAAAAAAAGTTGGATATTTGAAAATCATATATTCTAAAGTCAAAACTTTAGGAAGTAGCCACCCATAAAGGGTTCCTCCAATCACAAAATGTTTTATTGGCCTGTCTGCCTGCCTTGCACCTACGTACCCTTTGACAATTCACTATTCCCATTTCAGCCTCAACTTCATAGCTATTTCCATCCATGTCCCTGTTGATGTTCATGCTATTTTCTTCTTCCTCCTCTTCCTCTTCTTCCTCATCCTCAATTTCACGTTCAACAACGTCGTTTTCAACCTCCAATTCCCCGTCCTCTTCATCCATCGTATCAAATTTTGAAATAGAGTTTCCATCATTCCGAAAACAGAGCCTGAGTCTGCCATTACTTCTTTCAGCATGGAAGTAAGTATGCATTTTCGGGGCCTCAATGGCTTTAATGACCAATCTACCCTCTTCTCTGTGTGGCTGAATTTGAATGGAATTCGATCCTCTTAATGTTGTCAAGGGAGGAGGAATTTTTCGATCACTTTTATAAGTCATCACCTTATTGTAATTTGATTGCTCTGTTTTGGAGGAAAATGAGAAAATGTTGGTGTCAATGGTTTGATCAGTTCCTGTTTCACTTCCCAAATTTTCAGTACATAATGCAAGGCTTTTTTCGTTAAGTTTTGATGAGGATGATAAAGGATGAACATAAGAGTTTTCCTTTTCCTTTGAGTAATTGATGGTGGAGAGATTTCCAAGGGAACTCCAGCATTTTTCGTTAGTGATAGCAGTTGGTGTGGGTAATTTGAGCTTAAGGGTAGTTGTTTTAATGACTTGAGACTCAGAATATGATTGCAAATCTTGATACACTATGGTTGACATGTTGAATAATAAAAATTGGTTGCAAGAGGAAAAGAATATTGAAATTTTGTGGAGTTGTAGAAGAAGAAAGAATCTTGAAATAGGAATGAGTTTAGTATTTTCTTCTTCTTTGTTTTTGTGAAGGAGAAACAAAGAATGAAAGAGCGTGAGGGGTTTGGTCTGAATTTGTAGTGCTAAAAAGTGCCCATGCCTGTGTGATGTGGGTGGGGTATTTTTTGCACCACTTGAATTGTACTACTGTTAATTGATGCCATACCTATAAAAAAGAAAAATATATATATATATCAGATGAAAGAAAATATTCTACTGTACTATTTCATTTAATTGATTTAACTTTCTCCTCGGGCTTTTACTTATTTACTAATTCAATCAACGTGTTTTACATGTATTGTATTTGTTATTAAATAAATATAATATTTATGTAAATAAAATAAATAAATATTATTAATTTGATGTAATGGTTTAATCTATTGTGAAATGGCAAAGAAGAAAAAAATCAATTCAATTGCTTATAAAATAGATGTGAATAACTTTTTAATAAATAAAATAATAATTTAGAGTTGAATAATTAGAAATTAGTTAATTGATTAAAATTTAATGTAACAAAAGATTGTTAAATATAAAAGGAGTAGTTTAATATTTTTAACATAATTTTACTGAATCTTTTTCTTTTTAAATTTATTTTATTACATATTTCTATTAACAAAATATTTGATAGTCAAAATTTTAGTTAATTATTTATATAGAATAGTCCTAAATCAAAAGTGAATTAGAAATATAGACGAAGACTATATATCTAAAAGGTGATATAATAAAATAGTCATTTTTATATATTGTTCTTTAAGATAATGTCAAATTAATACTGAATACATAAAAATAAACTAAATAATATCGCACAAATAAAAAGAAAATCGAAATTGAGTACTTGCCGGCAAAGTTTTTCTTTTTTCTTTTTTTCTGGAACAATCAAATGCATGTGGAGCAAATATTCTTGATGAGAATGTCCAAATGAGTCATATGTTTTTTGTATTGCAAATTAGGATGCATGAATGTTACCTTTAATTGTATTTTTCCTATTTTACCAAATTAAATGCTTGCTAAATAACTAGAAAATTAATAATAGAATCTTCCACATATTTTTGAACAGATAAACAACTCTTCAACAACTTTTGTTTTAAAGTTATATGAGTAAATTAAATAAGAAAAAGGACCATACCTTCATGCATGATTCAGACATGTTCATAGTCAAAAACGGTGTTTCATGTCTATGTATCACCAAACATCATAGGCCACGCAGTTTGAAATTTCTTGGAAGCACCACAAAAGAGCGTGGTAAGGAGCCTGGGCGAAGCCAATATTTAAAATTTATAAATTTTTTGTTTTGATTTATTTAAGTTATGAGATTTTAAATTAATAATATTTATTAATTAGTAATTATTTAAGTAAATATAAAACTTGAATTAAAGTTACTGATATTAACATAATTCGATTGAGCTCATAGTCAACACTTTCACCCTTCACTCTTGTGAGGAGCTATTGATAAATGAGATCTAGCTATTGATAAATGAGATCTTTTTATTTTTAATTATAGATTTTAGACAAGCTTTAAAAATGCATAAGCCCATTCTCTTTAACGAATATAATCAACAAAAAAATTAGAGGGAAGACGACATTAATCAATGATTAGTGTGTATATATATATATATAAAATTATTAAATATTCTACTATATATGAAGGAGTTTCAGTTGTTCAAGTAGCAAATTGATATGCTTGCTTGAGTAATTTGCGGGTATATTTATAATTTTTTTTATGATTCTTTAATTTTAATTTATTTGTCTTATTTTTAGTATTTTATACATTTAAATATTGTACAAAAAATACTACTAATCATAATAACTAACAACTTAAAATAGTTTTAAAAACATGTTACGTAAAAGCATAAAAAATATGACAAACCATGATAATTGACAATTTAAAATTTAAAATATTTTTAAAAAATTAAAAATTTGATTGATTATTAAAATTAATCTATCGATGTCATATAAAATAGGACAAAAGAAGTAACATGTATTATTTGATTAGGAAACTACGTAAAAAAATATCTTAAATCTAGATAATTAGTAATATATAGTAATATATGAAAATTAGATTAAAAAAAATCTATAAAGCACAAGAATTAATAACTAAAAATATTTAAAAGATATATAAAATGTTTAATTAACATTGGAATAAGTATCACATAAATAGGGATAGATGAATAACATAAATTGTTTAAAAATAACATAAATATAATATAAATTACGATAATTAAAAAATTAAAAGACATAAAAATTTTTGACCTTTAAAATTTTAACAATACTACATAAATTGAGACAAGAGGAATAATACTAGCAACATTATTCACATCGGTGCTCAAAAGTCAAACTATGTTGGATTCCTTTTGGTTTGGTGTGTAAATGCATACCATAATTTTTTTCAAGGATGGGAGTGAGCTTACTGTGCCTCCTACACGAAAAACACGAGAAAAAGCTAGTCATCAATTGGAATATTGGGTTAATGAACATAAGAATTAGGTCAAAACAGATAAATTTCTTAATAATATCATAAATCTTGTGTAGTATTTAGTTTAGAAGACTTGTGGGTTTCTTCTTAGCAAAATCGTATTTACAAAAATTATGATTCATATTATCAATAATCGAAAATCCTGATGAAATGTATGGATTTTCCTTATTTTCAACTTGTCGGTTTAATTAATTTGAATTTGTAATAGTAAAATTCATCAAAGAGCAAGGAACTTTTTATCAATTTTTTAAAAATTTCAAAATATAAGACTTCGAATTAACAGTGGAAAAATTTATCGTATGCACTATAGGAAACAATTTAACCTTAAAATTTTCTTTTTATCCTTAATGAAATGATTCTCAAACACACAAATATCTACAAATGATTTTTGACTACAAAACTCTTTCTTTTTTTTAAACATTGTGTCAAGTCAAAGAATGCCACATAAAATAGAACGGAGGGAATATGTATTATAGTCAATTGCTTAATATGGCAGCAAATGCTGAAAAGTCCAAATAAACTTTATTTTTCGTATAGTAGTAAATTAAAGTTAAATATTAAGCAATTAATTGCACTATTAATTCAATCAACATTAATTTGACATCATATTATAGGATGATTTATTTCATTACTAAGGTAAAAATAGTGAGATAAATGGCTCAAAGATTGCCTTATACTTCCAACCAAACATGGGATAAATTATCCTACATTTTATCCTGGAATTATTATAACTTATACCTCACGCCAAACGATCCCTCAATGTTTCTTATAGCTGCCGGTTAATGAGACAAGGTCACCACTAGGTTGTGACTTTCTCTTCGAGTTTTTGGAAATAAAAAATTATGATAATGCATTTTTATCGTAATTTTTAAAATATCAAATTTCAAGAATAGAGATGGAGTCACATGACTAACGTGAGAGATTCATTCAAATCTCCTTCAACAAAAAGATACATCATATATTTGAGATTAAAATTACTCTTTCTTTTTATATTTTGAATTTCTTTTAACACACATTTTGATTCCGTTGCTCGATGCTTATGTAATGATATATTATGAGCAAAAGTATTTCCTTTCCTTTTCTACAAATAATAAATAATAAAATTGGTATTAATTAGTACATTTAAGATCTTCAAAAAGAAAGATAAAATCATCTTCCACTCAGCCATGCATCCCTTTTTTTTTTTTTTGGTGTTTACCAATAATCATTCATATGTATGATACCTTTTTCTCTTTTACTTTTTTTCTTTATTTCTAAAGAAGGAAGTTTAATTTGCTGGTTTCTGAATCATCCACTCTTTACCCTAACCTCCATGCCATGTGATATGAGATAGAAAATTCAGCAAGGATGACCTACCCATGGAAAGGGAATTTTTTGTTCGCGAAGAAGTCAAAATTTTTACTAAAAGAATTTAAAATATCAAAAAAAAAAGAAATATAGAAAAAATAGAAGAAATTAAACATCTAGATATTATATATATGCATAAAAATTAATTTTGACTTTATGTATATAATTTAAATTTTTAATGAAAAAAATTCAAATAAATTCCTTATGATCGAGGAGGCTCCTTACCCTAAAAAAAAGGAGTTGCCCATATCTCATCTAAAATAACGGAGGTACCCTAAAAATCGGTTTTTTTTATTTTATTTTTATTTTTTATGATGGTTATATTTATATATATACAATTAAATTTTTTAGATGAGATTATTTCACAATTCAATATAATAGCAAACAATTGTTGACGTACATGCAAGATTTTGGATCATATGAGTGGGTCGGCAACGAGTCCGGCAGCATTGACGGGGACCTGGTAGGATTTTATGGCCCAAGGAAGACGAAATAGGCGATTTCGAACACCCACGAAATCTGGCGTTGCCTGGGGTTCCGAGCAAGGATTCCCGAAAAATCATACGAGTGGGTCGACAACGAGCCCGGCAAGCGGCCCAGGTGGCCCGGCGGCATAAAATAGGATTTTATGGCCCAAGGAAGGTGAAACAGGCGATTTCGGCTATTTTCCGTGGGTGTTTGCCCACGGTTTCTGGCGCTGCCTGAGGTTTCGGGCAAAGATTCCCGAAACATATCCTTCATATATCTGGGGGCTCGCTAACGTACTTTTCCATATTAATTTGAGTTAATTTTTCAAATAGTCATTCAATTAGCTATTTTTACTTTGAAAAGCCACTCAATTTTGTTATTGTCACATGAAAGTCGTTCAACTAATGGTAATTATCATTAGTTAAGTGACTTTTTTGTTACAACACAAAGTTACATGATTTTTTAAGATAAAAATTATTAGTTGAGTGATCATATGAGAAATTAGCTCCATTAATTTAGATAAAGAGACTATTGGCTAGTCTTGTGATGTTCTTCATACAGCAAAACAGGAAACTAGAGTTCCTTTTGATGTTAATGAGAATAAAGAATGTTGACCATTCGTTAACTACATAATTTCTAATGCCTTTTTTAATTTGCGTTCTACAACTATAAAATAAAATTAACAACTAATGTGAAATAATTTCTATTTCATCGTTGTCCATAAAATTGTTATTAATAACCTAAAAAATGTGTGAGATTTAGTAAACATGATGGATCATTAGGTACGGGTTCTGCTCCCTGCATGACTACCTCTTTATTTTCAAAAGTGTATAGAAATTAAACTAATGCATTGGAATTACGATGCGTGAATCTACATCTATTCTATAGGACTCTACAAGATAATGTTAGCTTTTACGGTTCACGTATGTTAATTTTATGACTCACGTTAATATTTATTTTGGTTTAATATTTAATTACTAATTAAATTCAAATGAATAATGGCTAGAGAAGTTATTAAATCGCCCACAACTCATGTTGGTGGAAGCAACTGTAACTTTCCACCATAATTCATTATGATTGGTCAAAGTTACTATAACTTCCCACCATCCTTATTCTAACTTTCAACCACCACCCATTACTTATGTTAGTGGGAAGTTGTGGGTATGTTAGTGGGAGGTTATGGGAAGACATATAATGGGTGGTTAAGAGACATGATAGTGGTTATGTTAGTGGAAAGTTGTAAGTATGTTAGTGGGAGGTTATGGGAAGATATATAATGGGTGGTTAAGGGGCATGATAGTGGTAAGTTATGGCGGTTAGTATGGGTATAACTTTCTCTACCCATGATGATAGGTCAAGAGAGAGAAAAACTAATGTCTAATCAAGAACAAACAAAAAGCTTCCGCACAAGCAATCAAGTCAAGATCTCATGGCTGATTCGGGTATGGTTTTTTGACTAAACTTATGCGTAATGTGAAAATCATATAAATCTATGATCTTGAATTAATAATAGGATTCCATGTTAGATTGTTTATGTTTGACAATCTGAATTACCGGTTAATCCTTACAGATAAGTCCTATTTCAGTTAGAGTTTCTTGGAGGCTACTCAACCCTAAACCATAATTCATGCCTATATAAAAGGTGTTATATTCCTTTGAAAAAGACATCTCAAATATCCCATAAATCCTGGGGATATTTATCAAGAGATCAAAATATGGATCAAGGAGGTTAAAATTATCCTACGTTCGAGAAATACGCCTAACGGCCCTCGAATCACGGAGAAATCTTATGAGAGAAAAATTAAGGGCGATCAAGATTTGTACCTACATGCTTATGAAAAAAATTTTGTTTCTTCATATTTTATTTGTGATTGTAATTTATTTTTCATCACTTTAAAATTTGTTGCAAACACTAATATTTTAGTCTACATTTGTATTTACTTCCTGTATTTTGTTGACTATATCCCTTATCTTCTGAAGTTTGTGACATCAGACATACCTTGACACAACAAAAATTGTTGATTTGGAATATATAAGCACACACAAACCCAGAAATAACTAATTTATTTATTTTAACTGGCTAGAAAATGCCAACACATCTAAACTATATTGTTGCTAGCAAGTAGCAATAATATGAAAATATTTCTTAGTTATTTTAAGTGCTTGGGCTTCTAGCTCATTATTTTGATACACAAACAAACCGTATCTTGCAACTTGCAAGATAGCTGACGAAATAGAGAAATACATTATATTATACCATAAAGAAAATGAATTGGATAATTCAAATTTAAAGCCATCTCACAACTCTTTATTAATTTTTCTTCTTTCTTTATTTCTGAATTAGCGTATTGAGTTATAACATAATTATTTAGTATTATCTTCACGGATAAATTCATCCTCTTTATATCTTTATTGATCACTATAGATTAGTATAATACATTTTCATGGTATTAAAGCAGGGGAAGTCAATATAAAGTGTTTACAAGTGTTTTGACCTGTAATGCCTATGGATTCATCCTTAATTTGGATTTTCACTCTAAAGGCACATCTATATTGATCCTCAACTAATTCTCATAAGGTCCCTAACCTTTTTCTCTAATCCCATTTCGATGTGTGATTCGTTTAATGTGTAATGTGTATTCCTTCTTCCGAGAATTATACTAACTAAGGGAGAGTCTTGCTCCATTATCATCTATAACAATCTTGATACTGGTCAAACTATAAAGGTATTGTTCGCTTTGGATCTAAACTTTCACAGATTTGTTCTTTGAGTTACAGCCCCGAAGATTACACCTCTATACTTTATTCTCCCACTAAGTAATTAACTTAATCTTCTATCATTTTGACGTGAGATTCACCTAAAATGTAATATGCATCTATTCTTCAAAGGCTTGTGCCCTTTGTCACAGACATCACATGATCTCTCTCCAGTCTCCACTCTGTCGTTATAATTTCTATTTTCATAAATTATTGTGTGCATGCAACTAGCTAGATTTCTATTAACTATTGTTCTCTCCATCTCAAAAAGAATGACTTGCATTTTTTTAGTACTGCTTAAAATAAGAATAACTTTTTTAATATTTTTTAGTCTGTTTAAAAAAAGAATGATTTCTTTTCTTTTTTTTTAGTAACATTTTAATTTCAATTTTCTATATGGCCTGAGCATTTTGGTACATCTAATATAAGTTTGATTTAGGATCGCAAGATTAAAAAATCTTTTCTATTTTTCTTAAACTCTGACGTTAAAAATTAAATTAGATCATTCTTTTTTATATGGAGTGAGCAATATTTACTAACATAACACAAAGACGGTGATACTTGCATATAATTATGTAAGCCTTTGACCTATATGTTACTATTTGAAGTCATGCAGCATGGATGAGAGCACTTGTATCAAATCCCATCACTTCCAAAGAAAATATTGAAAAAACAATCATAAATATGTATTCTTTCTCGAAAGAACTGTTGTTTGAAAGTGAATTCTACTTGGTAAAAAATTGTTAGTGAGGTGTATAATTCAAGTGATCCATACACATATGGTCTAAATAACAACTATATTATGGTGGTCCAAAAAAGGTACAGTACTCCAAGAAATTTAACTAATTAAATAGAATAAATAAGGTTAATAACCTTTGGTGACCCTAAATGAGCAATGCTAGCTAGCTTTTCAATCCAGTTAAGTTATTGTAAAGTACAACAAAATGCTTTCTTCTTCATTAGCAAGGGTTAAAGATTACATTAATTCTAGCTGGTCACCCCCTAAAGGTTGAAAAAGCAACGAATTAATTAAAGTAATAGTACAATACAACAAAAGTGCAAAGCAAAAAGAATCAGAATTAAGATTTTGAGTCAGTAGGCATGGGGGAATATTTTCGACCTTAGGCCAGATCAATTTTTTGTCTATGCACAAAAACCATGTGATTTTTTAGGGGAAAAAAAAAGGAATTTTCACATAATACAACAATGCTCCATAGTTATAGTTTGCTAATTATGATTCATAGTTATATGTTAGAGGAAGGAGAAAGGCGAGTGAGATTGATAGAGGGAGGAGAGAGGCAAGCGAGAGAGAGTAGAGAGGCGAATGATACATGTATATTTGACGAATTGTATATGTATATCTGTCAAATAATTGTATATATGTAACTTATATGTATGTGTGTATCTGGTAAGTGAGATTGGAAGAGAGAGGGCAGAGAGTGGAAAAAGGCTAATTGTATTAGTATATGTGTCACATAATTATGTATGTATGTATAATTTGTAATTGGTATACATATATATTTGTATATCTAGTAAGCAAGATTGGAAGAGAGGCGACTGAAAAGGGGTAGAGAGGGAGGAGAGAGGCGAGCGAGAGAGGCTAATTGTATTTGTGTATGTGACATATTATTGTATATGTGTATATATATGTAATGTGTGTGTGTGTGTGTGTATATATATATATATATATATATATATATA
>DF362633.1:15322-40319 GCA_000787875.1 Solanum virginianum | reverse complement strand
GTGATAGTCAGCCCTTCTCTTACTTGAATTATCTTATGTCTCTCTTTACATGAAAATAACTTGAATCTGCTCAGTTTGGTATTCGAATTCCAAGTCTAAGTTTATATGTGTGAAGCCTCCTCCTTGATTGAAAGTCACATATTTATACATTTCTAATGTTCTGTTTCTGTCAATTTATAGAATGTGTTTTGTTCTGGGTTTGCATGACCTACAATCTCGTGGGGTTCTTTTGGACCCCCATCTTGCATCTCCTTGGGCCATGGAGGCCTTCAAAATTGAACCAACTATTTTCAAACTAAGTCAATATTTTCTCAAGTCTAGTCAAATAATTTTTAAAGGTTAGTCAAACAATTTAATCGCCGGTCGACCGCATGTTAGCGGCCATCTTGAGTGATTGATTTCTTCTCAAGGTGGAAATTAAACCCTTACCCATTTTCCCTAAATTTTAAAGCTTTTATGTTAGGTTTTAAAGTTTATTTTTGGTTTCCTAATTATCCTTAAAATTAGGTGGCGACTTTGTTTTCTTTCAATTTTCGAAAATTTGATTCTCGCTCAAATCAATTGGGCTTCGAGTCAGATTTTTCGAAAAGAGTCGGACATTTTTCGGGATAACAGAAATCACATAAATAAATATTGCAAATCAATAAATCATAGTGAAAACTATCACAATTTAAAAGTACTACATCATGATAAAAAATAGTTCTAATAAACGCTAAATAATGACTACACGTTGATCAAAGAAAAATTAAACTTAGGTTTTGCATTTCAATTATCTAAAATCAATGTAAACTAAAGAACAAATATTCATCAGTATTGTCATTTTTATGTTAGCATTAATATTGATTTGATTTTAATTTGAGCTTTACTAGAGTTGATGATATTTATGGAATATAACTTATATTAGATCATTCAAAATTTTAAATCTCAGATTTAAAATAATATGTCAAGTCATATATATTGTTAAAATTTGGAGTTAAAATATCTAGACGTAATTATCACACGTCAGTAATGAATTTTATGTCCCATGCGCCATCCGTTTATGTCACGCCCAAAGTCCCGTTAAGGCGGACTGACACCCATTGCCGATAAGGCTCGGGAGAATCAACCTGTATTTATATGCTTTCTATACATATTATAAGGGATTTCTACATCCAACATGCCTTTAAGAAAGTAAATAGTAATAACAAGCCAAAAGAAAATGCATATAGTTAGGCCGTTGGGGCCACGTTGTCTAAAGTTCGAGACATGACCACACTTTAATTTACATAGTTTACAAAGCCTTTAGATAAGAAAAAGTATCTGATAGGGTCGGGACAGGCCCCGCCTCGACTAACTATACAATACAAAAATATAAGCTCTAGACACACAAAGCTCCGAAGCAACCTGGAGCTTGGTAACAACAGCTGGATATCCTTTACTCCTACTGGGGGGATCTACTAGCACCTGTACTTGAAGCATGAAATGCAGGTCCCCTGTAAGGGACGTCAGTATAAGATAATGTACTGAATATGTAAGACAGAAAATATTGTATATGAAGTAATAACTCAAATAAAACTATGCAAAAGTGTAGGATAACTAACAATACTGAATATATAAGACAGAAAATACTATATATGAAGTAACAACTCAAATGAAACTATGCACTGGTGTAGGATAAGAGACTACCTTTAGTGATACTGTGGGATCATGTACTTTATGTTCTTTTTATTACTTTACCTTTACTATATAATCTGTGCACAACATGTATTACAAATGATCAGTTGATTAGTGGTAAATCTATATCAGAATCGGTCCTGGCTAGATTTTTCCTTTCACCCCTTGGGCTACCCCCCGTGATAGTATCGACCCTGGCTAAGGGTATCCAAGTATGTATGTAGATTTGAAGGTGACTATGTATGGGAGCATATAAACATATGAAAAAGTGGAGACACGATTAATAGTTATGTCGGAGTTGATAAGTGCCTTTATGTGCCAAAGAAGAATCTAGATTCCATGCCAAGTAATACGAAATCAAGTAGTCTTACATACCTCGCTACAAGACCTCGCTATTACCTTGAGATAACCTTCCCTTCCTCAAAATATTTATCTATAGTATAGTAGGTGATAAAACTAGCATTAGCAGCCAATAGATACATCTTGGCAACCCAATCTCATAAAAAAAAAATACGGGCAACAAGCGTATAATTATAAACCCGAGCGTATTCTTTCAACCTTTCCGCCCCTAATCATATTTTCTAATACAAACTCCCATATACATATCATGTGCAACCTATTTTAGTGCCATAACAGTCTTACAACAACCCACAAAGCACAACACATAACAATTAACATAACATACAAATAGACGGCATAACGTTACATCCCTTCGCTATATTTCGACGTCGACAATTCCAAACCTGTTTCAACTTTAACCAAACAACCCCCACCATATATACACATAAAATCAGTCCTAAAATAGTTCAAAAACAGTCCTCAAAATAGGTGTAGGACATGAGACCATAATCCTCAATCAATCAGCCCACAATTTCTACAAACACACTTAGGATAACACGTTAAACAACCATACTAAACACATAAGTAAACTTACTTACCATTACCTTCAAGGTGTAGGGATTCTCCAAGAACCCTAAAAGTCTTCTTGTGGTTGCTTTGCAAGGTTAAGAAAGTGTAGAGAGAAAGCTTGTGAAAGCTGATTTTTTTTACAAGTTGAAGTAGCTTAAAGGTGCTACTTGTAAGCCCTTTTAAAGAGACAATTTTGGCCGACTTTCTCTTAAATATTTAATCTTATTTTATCAAGTTAGTAATGTACCATTTTGGCCCTTTCACTTGGACCTTAATGGATTGCAAATTGATGGGCCTTTGCTGCCTATTTTTCCCCTTTCTCTTTAGTTAGTTGGGCCTAAATTATCAAATGAATTGTAATGGGCCTGAGCCCTTTTCTATTCTTCTTGGGCTGAAAATACAGTCCATTTATGATGCTAAAACACGGGTTAAAGTTACACCTTTAACACGGACTTTATCCATAATCGGACTTGGACGGATTTGACGTTGGGGCTCGCCTCCTTCTAGCTAGCAAGTTTAAGCTAAGCAAGTAGGTGACTCACCTGCTAGCTTCCTAAGTCCTGCAAGCACCTCAATTTTCTCACTTTAACTTGTATACACTCGATCCTTTTAAGTGTTAGACGCACATATCGCCCTCTAACATGAGATTCAAGCACTTTTAAAAATGGATGCTAATTTGACCAAACCATATCATGTTTCATTTACATAGAACTAATACATATAAGATGTGGCATGTTACATCCTTCCCCCTTAGGAACATTCGTCCTCGAATGTTAGCATCATTTTATTCCGGACTCATATTTTTTCTCCTTTTTTTCACTCACCATATATTTTAAAATTTTCTCTTACTATATATTTTAGGACACATTTTTATGTAAAAAGAAAATCTATCAACACAATTTCTTCGTATGTTTTTCTCTTGCTATATACTTTAAGACTCCTTAATATTTCAATGATTATAATCAATATTACATAGATAATCAAATAATAATTTGAGAAAAATAATTTTAATACTTTTTACTGTATAAAAGATAAAAAGTTCAATTAACATTTTAAGAACCTTATATTGTTAAAGTAGCATAAATATAAATTAGTTGTGCGTGCATTTATTGCATAACATGTATATCGCTATAAAAAATTCAACAACAACAATAATAATTAATATTTGATTAAATTATAAAAAAACTATGATAATACCATAAGTAAATCAGTAATGTCTATTTTTAATTCATGGATTAATAGATATGAACCATAATCAATCATTATCAATATATTATTATGCTTTTACTTGTTAAGTATACTAAGACAAACTAAAATTAAATTTTTATCAATCACTTACACACGCAAAATTAAAAAATAAGAAAAGATTAGAAATATAAGCATCAAATTTTACTATTTTCATTTAGCAGCACCAAATGAACACAGAACTTGATCGTCAACTTATGTTAATAGTTGTCTCAATAGTTCTTTATCGTTTAGAATATGAATTTTCAAGAACTCTCTTTCAAGTTTCCTGATTTTTCTCAAAATACCTTCGACTGCAGTATTAAATGTATATTTAATGTCATCTATCATCTTATTGGATTTAACCTACATTATTTTCTATATATTCTATCTCTTTCTCTCTCATCGACTTTACCTTTTTTTTTTTTTTTTTTTTTTTTGGCAATTTTCAAAAATTTGTTTGGGAGAAAAACCCCCCCCCCCCCCTTTTTTTTTTTTTTTTTTTTTTTTTTTTTTTTTTTTTTTTTTTATTTTTTTATTTTTTTTTTTTTTTTTTTTTTTTTTTTTTTTTTTTTTTTTAAATTTTCAAATTGGGAGATTTCATTGTTAATTAATGATTATATATATTTCATATATAATATTTAAAGTTATTAACTTAATTTTTTTTTTTTAAAAAAGACATAAAAATAGTGAAAATGAATGCAAGAAAACGACTTAAACATTAATTATATATAATTCATATATAATCCTTAAAGTTATTAACAAAACGGATAAAGAAAAATCGAAAAAATAATGATAATGAACAAAAAGAAAAATCTGAATCATCAAAATCAATATAAAAATAAAAATAGAAGTAGCATATGTTCTTTTAAATGTTGATACAAAATATTACTACTATTTAAATAGAATTATTGAAATTCTTTTTTGATATAAGATAAGCAATTGATTTTTACCTTAATCAAATAACCAAAAAGAACACGTGATAGACGATTAAAAGAGACCACTATAAATTTTTTTACTTAGTTAATTGTGACTTCTTTAAATAGAATTATAAAATTCATTTTATAAAGATAAAACTAATTGATTTAGCTCTATCCCATGAATTAGAAATTTAATTGTTATTTGACTACTTTTTTAGACCTTTTTGGGACTTTCTTGCCCATTTTTTCCGGACGTTTTATACATCTTTTGACCCACTATTTTGAAAGTAAGAACTAATTTTTATTATTAAGTCTATTTTAATTTGAAAAAAGTTCTTCGTATAACAATAATTAAAAGAATCTTTTCCATTTTGTTTTTATTATATTTATTATAGTTAATATTTAATATATATAATTAAACTAATTCATACAATAATTAAAAAATAATGAAAAAATAATTTTATCTAAAAAAGATAAAAAAAAAAAATTCAAATGACATTTTTAAAAGTCTTTATACTTTTCCTATAGAATAGATGATTTGATGACAATGATATAGTATAATAGATTATGACAGCATAGTATACATAAATAGCTACATAACTACTAGCATATAATTGGTTCGACCTAATAATATGATTACAACCCAAGTAACATAATAGTTCTTTATGACTTTAACAAAAGAAGTAAATACTATGTCTGCTTTCAAGCGATTTGTAACAAACACTGAAGGAACCGTCCAGTCAATAAAAGATGCTTTGCTTTTAACTTTTGACTTGCTTTAGCTAGCAAGTCCACACCCAATTTGGAAGTCGGTACTCATTCCTGATTGCGACATTCCCCATCTTGTCCAACTGATCCCTACAAGAACGTAAAATGTTTGTGTAAAATATATGTTCATCATTGTGCAGTAGGTTGATTACCTCGAGTGAGTCAGTAGCTATCTCCAACTGTTTGACCTGCATTTTGTTAGCTAATTATAGACCACATAGTAATGCAGTTAGCTCAACACTTAAAGAAGACATTACTTTTATTTTTGCACTATAGCCTTTTACACATTCTAGTTAGCAAAATATTCTAAAGTTGAAGGGAAAGGCTTGACTACAGTATATCGATGAAATCATTTGATTAATATTGGTGATCTTCCAACAACTATTGAGTCAGTCTAGATTGTTAGAGTTAAAAATTGAATTGATTTTTGTAGTCATTTTCAAGGTATTCTGAATTTTTTTTAACCATACATGCACTGAAGATATGAATAATTATTTTTGATTCTCTACACAAAATACATACATCTCTACGTTGATACCTATAGATTATACAATCTTTACATTTTTCCCATCCAAGAATACGATTCTTTCAAATTGTTCTCGTATTTTAAAAAAATAATTAAGTGTTATT
Organism: Solanum virginianum; assembly: GCA_000787875.1. Classification (NCBI taxonomy): domain Eukaryota; kingdom Viridiplantae; phylum Streptophyta; class Magnoliopsida; order Solanales; family Solanaceae; genus Solanum; species Solanum virginianum. The sequence continues at coordinate 34,215 of DF362633.1, read as the reverse complement.
TATTCTTGTATTAATATTGTACTTGTCTGTTAGCAGTGATGCCCCAAGAGATCAAGGTTGTTTGTAGAGTCTCCAGGCATGCTTAGATTTCAGGATGCTTTGGCCAGCGTTCGGGTTATTCAAGACAGGTTGAGGACAACTCAGAGTCAACACCAGAGTTATGCCGACTGCAGGCGCCGGTTCTTGTGTTTTAAGGCTGATGACAGAGTGTTCCTGAGAGTATCACCCTTAAAGGGGTGATGAGGTTTGATAGATAGGGTAAGCTTAGTCCCCAATATATTGGGCCTTTCTAGATCTTGAGGCGAGTGGAGCCAGTTGTATACAAGTTAGCCTTGCCTCCAACATATTCAGCTATACACCCAATTTTCTATGTATCGATGTTGTACCATTATATACTAGATGAGTCGCATGTGATTTAGTATGATTTAGTTGAGTTGGAAGACTGATTGACATTTTTTCAGGAGCCGGTAGCCATATTAGCTTGAGATGTCAGGCAATTATGTTCTAGGGATATACCAGTGGTTAAAGTCCAGTGGAGCCATCAACCGATTGAGGAGGTTACCTGGGAGATAGAGTGAGACATGCGGGAGCTATACCCCAGTCTATTTGACTCTACAAGTATGTTTTTATTCTTACTTTTGTGGATGAAAGCTCTTTTTGTGAGGGATGTTGTAATGACCTTCTGGGTCATTTATATGCTTACACTCTTTTTTCTTTAGTTAGAGCATTTCTACATCGATCCTAGGCCATTTTTAACTTAGTGGCACTAATAGTTCAATCCCCGGTCACTCAATTGGAGGTTATGCAGTTCCGCCTATCTTGACGTTGTAATTAACTTATACTTTTGGAATGTATCTAAGCCTTCTTAACACATTAGGGATGATGTTTTATGAATTATTTTAAGTACACAATAGTTGTGTGTTGGTAGTGGGAGTCAAGGAAGTTGCAAAATAAAATTGGCCTTATCCTAGGCATAGCTAGTGATGCCCTATATTTGCGTTGTTCAGAGCCAGTAGTTGCTAAGGATACACTCAATGTAACTTGAGGGGCGTAGACCATTGTAAATTGTCTCAGCAAACTTGACTTTGATAGAGTAAAGTCTTAGCTGCTTGTTCCTGAGTTAGAGGCTCAATTGATTGTTCCTGAGTAAGAGGTTCAGTTGATTGTCAGACCACTTGGCCTTGGCTGACTTTCTCGGCCGGAGTCTAGGTCGAAAAGATGCTTGGGCTTAAAGCAGGCATAGTTTGGGGAGTTAGAGGCTCCGTACGATGTTGGGGTTGTGTTTTGATTGAGATCTCGTACAGTTCATTACCAGCACCTATCCCAATACACCTATACACACCATACATGTGGTAGGTGTATTTTTTGGGCTTATGAAGGCCCAATTGGCGTATAGGCATAGATATTAAGGCCTTACACCCACATACATCACTATACCCTGGCTATGTGATAGTTGTGGCACATTTCTATATATTCTGAGTTCTGTGTTGGCTACATCCGCGTGTTGGTATCCATATGCACTACCTATCTACAAACATATATACCACTTGACTTCTATTTGGATAGACAGTGTTATAGTATTATATTGTAGCTATTCTTGCATTACTTACTTCTTTCACTCAGTCGACCTATGATGCCTATTGGGTACCACTCCTACTTTTTTGCATATGTTCGTGATGCAGGTCCGAGCACGAACCACCATTGCTGACTTTGAGATATCATAGCCATTCCAAAAAACTATTGGTGAGCATCAAACAACTTTTTGGATCTTCTGCAGTCACTTTCTGTCTAGTTGGCTGTCTTTGTATTCAGACACTGGCTTATGTATATAGTTTTGGCTTGTATTTGTATTTGTACTATTCTAGGTCTATATATATTTTTATTTTTTGTCTATAATTGCTCTATACAGTTGACTTCTAGGTTTTAGGATAGGTTATCTTTGGCTTATGCTATTGTTGTTTAGCTACTGCTACACATAATTTTAGGAGAAACACCTTCGAGTATTGGGTTGACTTGCCTATAGGTGGGGTATAACAGGTACCATCATGACTTGAAATGTCAGGCCATGACACTTATTAATTCCATACTTTCCCATAGCCTCTAGATATATCCATTAACTATAACGAAAGGAGGGTAGGCTCTAAGCACATAACACACAATATTATTTTTTCAGATATTAATTTTTAGATTTAATATTATCCATTTTAATTTCAATAACTTTTTACTCACCATACTTTGTGAGAGATACATACTCCCGAAATCCTGCATTTGACATCTTAGTGATGTCAAAGTTGTCGCATATTAAGTTCTTCCTTAACTCCTCATGTTCATCTATTAGGTCAGCTCAAAACTTCCTTATGTTGGAAGATAACTTCTCCTGAGGGGCAGGCTCTACTATACTTATTATTTAATTCCAAATTTATTTTTCTTGTTGTAGTTGGTTTTTCCCAATTCCATTGCTCTCATTGCTTTTCCATTAGTTTTTCAACTTATCAAATTTGATTCCCCCTTACTTGCCTCTTGTATGATGTTTACTTATCTTTCATATAGTCAAGTCCTTCTGTTGCATCTGATTCCTTGTTGTTTTATAAATTTTTAATACACTCAAAGTTGTGATTTTGCTTATCTATGATGTTCCTGATTGAGGGTTTACCCAAATATCAGTAGTTTATGGCCTTTATTAGCATCTTGTTTGTAAGGATCTCATTTTTATCATTAATAGAGCCTTCAATGATAGGATGCGAGCTCTCTTCCCATAACATGTGCAAGTTAGTCAACATGCACCTAGAGAGAAGCAACCATCCAGAGAGTTGTTCTAGACTTGCAGGTTTTGCCATAGTGTTGTATGTATATTTTTGTATGTATTAACATATATGTAGATAAATTCATAGAAAATATTCGAAGAGCTTGCCTTAATCATGACATGTATATCCTAATCAATTGTAGTAATTTTGTCTATATCTAGCATATTGCCATTCCATAGCATAACAAGTCCACTAGAGCTACCTATTTTTGGGACTTCAGTCAATTTGCTTAAAGGAAAATCATCAACTAACGCATGGTGATTCTAAATTTTTTTCCAGCAAGACTACTAATAGTAGTAATCTAAAGTTTCTTCTAAGGTTAGGATTATTTCCCCCTATAGGTCCATATTATTATGTTTATGGATCTATTGAAGTGGGGTGGGGGTGTTATTATAGAAATGTTCCTTATGGATCTTATTTTCACATTTAGATTCCATACTATTAGATTTATTACTAAAATATAGTTCTCCATCTGTGAGTTGTATGATCGCCTGATAACTATTGAGATTTTTAATAGATTAGAAGAACAAATAAAGATGAATTTTTATCGTATTTTTCTTTGGAGATCATTACTTTTATCAGCTTTTTTTAACACAATTATTTTGATTTTTATTTCTTGTATTAGTTCTATCGCTTTTTCTATTTCCTGTGTGTTCGTATTAACTAATCATAAAAAACTAAGTTAAATTTAAAGGCATACCTGATGTGAGGAGGTTACATCATTTGACATTTGTGCTCTCATTCTCTGCATTGGTCTCGGTTGTCCCATAGTTGGGAAGCAGCCTGGCGTTGCCATCGAAGGGGTTTGGTGCATAGGATTGTACACCCGCGTCCCCATTATTGGATCATACAAGAAGGGTAACCCCTGGGATTGATAGTTCATTGGTTGTAAAAGAACTGTTGACATCCACATATGGCTATTGTAGGTCTCCACAACTCTTCTGATCCCTTGTGATACTATTTGTGCTAGTATGGATAGGTTCTGAATCACCAACACTATTTCTCGATCTTCTATTATTACATTCAAAGTTAGCGATTGTCCCTGGAGTCCCATTTCCACCAAAGATGATGGACTTGTGTTGGGATCTGGAGATGGAGTCATATAAACAAGGACTATTCCCGCAGATAGCCCATTCACTGGTACTAAGACAATCGGAGTGAAGATAGAGTTTCTTTGGTCTGGATTCATGGTGGATTTGATAAGTAAAGGGAGAATTTGTTGTTTTGGTAAAAGATTTGAATATAAGGATGTTCTGGTTATTGCTAATTAAAGGTTATAAATCTACGGTGATAGACCTTATCAGAGTAAAGTGGTATTTATTGTAGATTCTCTAAATTTGATCAATCAGATATTATTGGGGTTTATTATGTTTATGGATTATGTTGAAGTATCAAAGTTGTTGAATTATTTAAATTAATTTTTTTCTTTTTATATAAGTGGCAAGTTAAATTTCCACCAAAATAAGTTCTCTAATTTTGTTAGTATTATTGGCTTTTGAAAGATCATTTTGCAGTCGATATGATGGAGATGTGTCCCTTAAGATAAAATTAATAGGCCTAAAGACGGTTGTAAGAATAGAAGGCAGTAGATCTTTTAGGATTGTGAAAATAAAGATTCTTTTTCTTCCAAAATAATATAGGAGCCAAGTTGTCATAGTAGGATTGGGGTAGAGTCTAGATTTTTTTACTTCTGAGTTTAAAATTTTAAAGAAATTGTCAGTTAATATGACATCACCATTGATGATGTCCCTTCTGATGGGAATTTTAGCAAAAAAAGTTTGGGTTTCAATGATGATAGATCCAATCTCATGGTTTTTGTTAGAATTATTTTTTAATGTATTTAAATTTTAGAAGCTTACCCATTGTGGCATAAAATGATTTGACATTAATGCCTGTAGTTTCTTGGATTGTATTATTTGTTGTCGATTGATTTTTCTTCTTACATATACCTGCTCAATTGGTCTTGGATTATTTTCTATTAAAAAATTATTTTCCATTGCTCTTTATTATTGGGCATCTTTTATACCTGCAGTGATTTGGATTCGAATATGAGTGTTTATAAATATTATTTTTCTATGTACTTTGATTAATAATACTTGATTTTAGTGTGACTTGTTTTTTTGCACATTGTGTAGAGGACATCCTCTCTTTAGTATAAGATTTCTTACTTTAGGTGGCCTGTGCGGAACTGATATGACTTTTAAGGTATCTTGACACAGATACACAGATACCCATCTTTTAATGTTGATGAACTACACATATCATGTTTAACTAATTTTTTTATTTGTTATTAATTTTTATTTGTATTGGACGATCATAAAACTTCGCAGAAAGTTCAAGTAAACATATTCCTATTGCAGAGTGTGCTTTATTTGCTACAAATGTTGCAAAGTGAGGATGTCATTTTTAATGGATAAACAGAAGTCGCTGATGAATCACAACTGATTCTTTGATGCTAACGACTTATTTTCCTCTTTGAGGAACTTGACAATATAGGAATCAGAATTGAGATTCTTTAGGATTATTTTCTAGTAGGTCCTCATAATATATTTAATTTTTTTATGTGTTCAAGATTTATCATTTTCTAAAGTAATTTGATAATTATTTAGTAAGATCAAGGTCTATAGATCCTATTTATTTTTTCTGTTGATAATATGATTTGATCTTATCAATGAAGAAATAAAAGTGTACTTCCTTCAATATACGTCTTTGCTTGAGGACTTTCATTATTTAGAGTGGATAAATCTGTCATGATCTAAGCCTAGAACCTGGGGTAAAATGATGAATGAGAATTCAAAAGTCTCCAAACAAGCCTCATAACATACTTAAGCACATCATAAGTTAGGAACCGCAGAATAAACATTAACAATCAATATTAGGGGCAGGGAAAGTAGGACACAATATATAGGAATAAGGGCATAGAAAAGATAACCTTAACAAATAAGTCTAAGAGACAGAATCTTGGGATTCAAGCTATGGGGATGGAGGAAATGAGAGTTACCATCACATATCCAAGAATAAACAAGTCTAAGGGTCGGGATCATAGGACTTAAGCTGTAGGAGTAGGGACTTAGGAATTTCACGTTCTCATCAACACATAATGTTAACATCTACATATGATAGGGCATAAGATTAGCCACCATAAGCATCAAACATCACAAGGCTTATATAGAGTTTCATGACATCCAACAATGCCTCAAAGTCATAGAAAGGACAGGGACAAGATAGTCTCGGGTGGCAATTGACACATTTGGATATAAATTGAGCAATGTCCTTCATCCCATTCCACCAATAAATTTCCCTCATGTCTCTATACAGTTTGGTAGTGCCGGGATGGATGGAATATGAAGAGTTATGGGCCTCTTGCATGATCAACTTCTTCAACTCGTCATCATTATGTACGTACAACCTCCCTTGATATTGGAGTGCACCATCTTCCCTTTGTGAGAAGACCTCTACCGTTCCATATTTCACCAAAGTTTTCAACTCAACAAAAGTGGGATCAAAACCTTGCTTGGCCCTAACCTCTTTAAGCAAAGAAGATGCTGACCCATGAAGAACCATTGCACCACCATTTTTGGACTCAATCTCACTCCCAGCCTTTCCAACCTATGAACATCCTTAACCAACTCCCCTTTTCCATAATCTTCTATATGGGACACACTACCCATGGATATCCTACTAAGGGTGTCACTACCATATTAGTTTTTCAGGGATGGTACTTCACACTCATATCATAATCCTTGAGTAGCTCTAACCACTTTCGTTGTCTCAAATTGAGATTCTTATGGGTGAACACATGTTGGAGATTCTTGTGGTTAATGAAAACATTCATATGGACTGTATACAAATAATGTCGCCAAATCTTTAAGGCAAACACCACTGCCGCGAGTTCAAGGTCATGAGTTAGGTAATTCTTCTCATGCACTTTCAACTGTCTTGAAGCATAGGCAATCACTTTGCCATTTTGTATTAGTACGCAAATCAACCCAATTCTTGATGCATCACAATACACGACAAACCTATCATTCCTTTTTGGCAATGTCAATATAGGGGATGAAGTCAACCAATCCTTCAAGGTCTAAAAACTCCTCTCGCATTCGTGTATCCACACAAACATAGCCTTCTTTTGAGTTAGCTTGTTGAGTGGAGATGAAATTGTGGAGAAGTCTTAAAAAAATCATCTATAGTAATCGACTAGACCCAAGAAACTGCTAATGTCAGTGGGAGTCAATGACCATGGCCAGTTTCTTACTGCCTCTATTTTTTTAGGATCAACTTTGATACCCTCTCTAGATGCCACGTGACCAAGGAAGGCGACCTCATCTAGGCAAAATTCATACTTATCATACTTCGCATAGAGCTTATGTTCCCTCAGGGTGAGCAATACTACTCTCAAGTGATCTATGTGCTCTTTCTCACCTCAGGAATAGATAAGAATGTCATCAATAAATACTATAACATACATGTTGAGGTAAGACTTAAACACCCTATTTATGGGGTCCATAAATATCACCAGTGCATTAGTTAGACCAAAGTTTATCACCATAAATTCAAAATGACCATACCTAGTCTGGAAAGCTGTCTTAGGGATGTTACTTTCTCTCACCCTTAATTGGTGATAATCGATCTCAAATCGATCTTAGAGAAATGAGTGGCCCCTTGTAATTGATCAAACAAATCATCTAACCTTAGGAAAGGATACTTATTCTGGATGGTGACTTTATTGAGTTATTGCTAATCAATGCACATACCGAGCGACCCGTCCTTCTTTCTTACAAATAACACTGGGGTACCCCATGGAGAATGACTAGGTCTGATGAAACCCTTCTCCAACAAATCCTTCAACTGCTCTTTTAACTCCTTCAATTCTATGGAGCCATTCTGTAAAGAGGAATTGAGATAGGCTGAGTATCGAGCAAAAGATCTATACCAAAGTCTATCTCCTTTCGGGAGGGACACTTAAAAACTCATCTGGAAGACATCAAGAAACTCAGTTACAACAGGAACTGACTCAGGAGAAGGGACTCTGGAAGAGACATCTTTGACCCTCACTAATTGGTAGATACACCTCTTGGAAATCATCTTGTCGGGCTTAACAAATGAAATGAGTTGACCCCTACATGAAGAGTTGCTACCCTTTCATTCATGGATTGGCTCATTAGGGAATTGGACTTTGACCCTATTGGTTCTGTAATCAATGGAGGCATGGGAAGCATGCAACTAATCCATCTCCAAAATTACATCAAGGTCTACCATGCAGAGCTCAACTAATTCATATGGGATCACTTTATGCAGAATAGGAATGTGACAACTCCTATAGACTTTTTGGGCTATGATAGACTCACCCACGGGGTTACTCACCTCATAGGGCTCATGGAGGACTTTAGGACATGTATTAAACTTATATGTAAAGTATGGGGTTACAAAAGACAAGTTTGCTCCCGGATCTAAAAGTGTATATGCATCAGAATCGTAAAACTCGTAACATACCGATGACCATATTTGGGGGTGACCATATTTGGGGCTTCCTCAACCTCTTAATGACCATAAAGGGCATGGAACCGATTGCATCTTAAGAAGCATTCCCCCTTATGGGGTCTTCCAGACTTGGGGCAATTAGGACATAAGGGCTTTGGGGAAACCCCTTTGTCCTTTCGAGGAGAAGAAGAGTTGGTGGATCCTTGCCTTGGACTACCTTGAGATTTATAGCCACCACTTCTTTGGTGAGTGTAGTTCCCACTATCCACACGAGATTGTTTGGACTCCCTTGCCCTTTCTCGAAGCTTCTCTTCTTCAATTTGTTTGGCATAAGTTATTAGGCAAGAAATATCTATCTCCTTGACCAACATCGCCATCCTGCATCTCTTGGAGACTAACTCAGAGACATCAGAAATGAATTTGTTCATGCGAGCCCTCGGATCTGCGACCATGAATGGAGCATACTTGGACAATTTAGTGAACTTTAGGGCATAATCCCTCACACTCATGCTCATTTGCTTCAAGTTGATGAATCTTAAACCTTCTCCTCCCTAATTTCAATGGGGAAGAACTGGTCTAGGAAGACACACTTGAATTCTTCCTGACCAATGAGATTTGCTTCTTGGCCCCTCTTGTCGGCCCACTGATCTACCAAATCTTGGCAACTCCTTTAAGTTGGAAAGGCACCAACTCGGCCTTGTCCTCCAATGGCATACCCATTACCTCCACAACACGGTAGGCCTCTTCAATGAACTCAATAGGGTTCATTCGCATGAAGTTTCGGACTCTGGTAGCTGGCATAGACACTTGGGGAGGTACGACTATCTCCCTGTTGGCTTGGTTAGCCAACGCTTGGGCCAACACCATGAAGGCGACTCTAAACTTCGCATGAGACACTCCTTCATTCTGTTGGAGTGGAGGGACTTGTTGTTCTAGAGTAGGGGTGTGCAAAAATCGAACCTACCAATAAATCGAATTAATAAAAACGTTATTGGTTTATTGTTATTGGGTTATTAGGTTATCAGAGTTTTAATGGTTTTGAAAAAAAATATTGGGTTATCGATTCAATATCAGTTTTTACTATTGGGTTATTGGGTAAACCGATAACCCAATAAGATTATAATAAGTTACTATTTTACCCCTTAGTAAATATTAAATATTTGTAATTTAATAGTAATAGGATAATATAACAATAATTTATATATTTTAATCTTTATAGTACTTAAGTGATCAGTTATCCAGTTTAGTATTTTAGTTTGTAATTAACTAAATATAGCTTTTGCAAGTTTGTAAACATAGTTTTCGTACTCTTTCTACTTTTTATTAATGCAAATTCTCATTATCATTCTTATCGGGTAAATTGAAAATTGAATCGTTAAGGATTTAAAATCGATAAAAATTATCTTATTGGTTTAACATATTTAAAAATTAAAAATCGATAAATCGAATCGATAATATACAAAACCCAACCGAACCGATCGATGCACACCCTTATTCTGGAGTGCCTCATTGATGGGGAGCTCTTCGAGGTGGCATGATCTAGAAAGAAAAAAAAGTCCATCATTAGTGAGCAGAAAACCTTACTCAACTCTAAGGCATGACATTGAATAAGAATGAAGGGAAGGCTTTCCTAAACCATCTAATAGCCTCTCATTCAAGATGGTAGCGTGCCTCACAACCTTGAACGAGACTCTATACTACGGGGTATGCATGGACATTCGAGGAATATTTTAAAATCTTGTGCTCTGATACCAAGTTTGTAATGACCCGACCTAGGGGCCTTCTCATCACATAGCTAATGAGATACCCGAAGGCACCTCACCCAAGCCATCTGAACATCTCAAGCATTCATAGGTAATAAATAGAAACATATTATGAAAAATCATATAGGAAAGGGGCTATGGGCTATCCTTTCAATGAAGCAACATTAAAAAGTAGGAAACTTAGAAAATATCATTTGTTCATAAGCATACTACTAAAACATAAGGACAAAACCGGTAAGGTCCGTTTCCATCAAATAGAAGGAACATCCAAAATAGACAACATAGAAAGTAAACGCTTGAGAAGGACTATAAATACACTGTCTAAAACAAAATACATAAGAAGTGGAAAAGAGGTGGAGTCCTGAACTAAGGGCTCACCACAACAAAAGGTAGTCTCAAATGCCAACTACTAGACATGAGTCAGTGGAGAAGTACCTATCCCTACATGGTTAAATTATTCAGGCAAATATACACTAGTACGTTGGAATGTACTAAGTATGTGAGATGCAATGTACAGATGAAACTGTAATGCCATCATAATTAAACATAACATACAATATACATAAGGTTAATGAGTCATGAAATAAGCTTAAACACGCACAAGGAATATGGTTCAGATCAATATAAGATAATACATATCAAATACACGAATTTAAGACATATCATAAGATCATATAAACTTGTGGGAATAGACTATAACTAACAGTAAGACCATATGAGATACTACATGAAATTCGATAAACTCCTTCCACTGGAAAAAAGCCAATGCATTCATTCCATTGGGAAAAGAGGATCTACTTGCTAAGGTAGATATCCAAAACTTAGAAATTTTGCAATTGTATCTTTCATAACTTTTTTTATAAAGTATGGTGCACAACAGAAAAGAGGATCTACTTGCTAAGGTAGATATCCAAAACTTAGAAATTTTGCAATTGTATCTTTCATAACTTTTGGGCCTATGTGGATCCACTAGCCTAACCTATAAGGCTCCTATGGTGACACATAGTTAGGGACATCGAGATTTAGCTTCAAGGGGTTATGCCTCAACTAACAGGATATGTCCTAATCTCTAGTCCTCTTAGTGTTGAGTCATCCCACGAAAATCTTTTAAAACATACTCTTAGAATCATAAGTAGCAATCATAGGATTAACTCGAACTTTAGAATCTTTCTTAAATATCTCTTAGGGCAATAATCATCATACATATTTATTTGGTAAACTTTAACTTTGTAGCTCTTCATAAATGTCCTAATCATAGTCAACTTTCATTGAAAAATAAGGTGGGCTTAATTGATGCATGGAACAATCATAAACACATAAGTCTTAAGAAATTTCTTTAAAAAAGAAAATTAAAATCACCCAACCTTAACCATATCAAAACCCATCATAGAACCAACATCGTACTTCAAACATATATATATTTTTACTTAGCAAAATAGTCATTGAACTTTATGAGTATCTTATAGTAACATAAGAATGATGAAATCATCATAATCATGCATTAGAATTTAGAAACTTAAAGAATGGATAAAATGCATTATAGGAAACTTTATAGGTGAAAAGATACCTATAAATCAACTCACGTACCTTGGGAACTAGAGGAGATCAGAATTGAAGCCTTAGGGGAAGAGACTTGGAAGCCCTAGCTTGTTCTTTGGAGTTCTTGAGGACCTCTTTTGCCTTAAAGAATTTAAGAATATAGAATGAAGGAAATTAGGACTTGAGGGTCATTACAGGTCCCTTTTCCATCCCCAAAACAACATGATTTTGAATTAGAATTGATGAAAATGAACGAATTACCCCTTATTAAAAATTATCGGAAGCCATTTACGAGACCCTAACTTTGGGCCGTAGACTGACTTATGGGCCGTAATTTCGTTTAATGGCTCACCAAAGAATCTTGAAGTATGACTTTTACTAAATTGAAAACCACGACAAACAAGATGAGCCATACAATTACCTATGGGCCATGGTTGGACTCGTAGAGTCCTTCGACACTTAGTTAAATTCTCACCTTATATCTGACCTCTTTATATGAAACCTTATATGGGTCGTATTCCTTTCCACGGGCTGTCTGATAACTTGTAAATCACCTTCCTGAAAATTTCAATCTCCTTCAAGTATGGGATCCCACTCATGAACCTATTCACAAGTCGTAAAATACATTATGAGCTGTAACTTGGTCCATAGATTACCCCACACTTGAAAACTTTTTCCTTCCTGAAGTTTTATGTTTATGGATCATACCTACAAGCCATAAAACAACTCATGGGTCATAAATTATCTTGTAAGCTAGGTTTTCAGTCATTTTTGGGCTAACTTTTCTTCATCTAGGGCTCCTAAACTGAGGGTTGTTACACCTAGAGATGTCTATGCCTAGAATCAGCAATGTCACTTTGCACTCCTTTTCACATGCTTGCCCAAGCCAGATACTAACTTTCTCATTTTGGCCCTTATGTGCAAGACCATATTTGGAGAATACCTGGATAGCTGAATGAACTTGAGACTATACTCTTTAACACTCCACTTGACAGGCTTTGCATCTGCACCGTAACCCTCTTTGTATAGGTTGTACCAACGTTTTCCACATCCTTAAACTGATAGGAGGTAAGTTCAACTCCTTCAATCTCCAGTAACCCTCTTTGTATAGGTTGAACCAACGTTTTCCACATCCTAAAACTGATAGGAGGTAAGTTCAACTCCTTCAATCTCAACAGTATGCATAGCTTTCAGAACCTTCCACATCTCATTAATTAAATTTCGAGGGTCTTCCTCAACCTTAGACCCTGTGAAGGCTGATGGGTTCATCCTTAACAAATTTCTAAGTCTAGTTGCAGTAGTCGGCTCTGAGTGCTAAAGCTAGGAGCTTGTGAACTCCGATTACCACTCTAGGAGGCCCCTAGTTGGGTAAGGATGGTAATGAATCCCCTGAATTCTGCCTCTGATGTGGGGGCTAGCTGAGCAGTAGGTGTCTATGGAGCCCTAGTATTTCTGGCAGGTTTGACCCCATCCTCTCATCCTTATAAGAGTAGGGGGCTTCTGGTGAGGGATTCGTGGTGTTAGAGGTTGAGGCATCCTTTTGGGTGATGGTACGCTAAGAAGACATGATTTGCAAATGCATAACATATGAATCAGATAGATACTTTAATAGAGTTAAACTGTGTCGTACGAACTCAGAATACCAAAGAAGTGTAATAATTCCTGATGTCCTATAGCTTTAATTTCTTTTTATAAAGTATGGTGCACAACAGACCCATAAATTAGACTCTACTAGACATGACTTTATAAACTCCCTAAGACACTTGAACTTTGTGCTCTGATACCAAATTTATCACGCCCCAAGAGGATACCCTAGACATGATCGACACTCAGAGACTATTGCTAGTTCCCAAGTGAACCATTTGGCCTCATCGCATTCATTCAATCATAATTTAATATATCACCGGAAGACTTAAAAAAGATGACAAGGTGGATAATCCCATTTAGAAGTAATCAAAACAAGTAAATAAGAATAATGTGAAAGAAGCTAGTCCAAAACAATATCCAAATCAACCAAAAACCCTCTAATCTATGAAGCTTCTGTCAAACTGTTTAATGGTGCCAATGACAGTTACATGACTACCTCAAATCAAAATAAACAAATCTAAAATCTAACTCTAAAAGTTAGATGAAATAAGCAATATGCATCCTCCAAAATCAAGGAGGACTCACCAATTAGCTGAAGAGTAGAGAAGATCTTCTACAAAATGCCCATTGATGATCTCTAATAAGCTGAAGAGTAGAGAAGATCTTCTACAGAATGCCCGTTGATGATCTCTAATACCTATTTCTGCATCATAAAATGATGCAGGTCCAAATAGACATTAGTACGTGGAATGTACAAGTATGTAAAATAGCAGAATGAAATAGATATAAGGTAGAATACAATTATCTCAAAATACTTAGTAAGAATGTCATAAGTCTAAAGAAAGACCAAAAGCTAGACAATGACCAATCATAGACCATCCAATCCAATTTAATTAGAGTACTATTGAGACTTATTTGAGAGTTTCTCTAACTGACAACTATCACCTATGAGCCAGTGATGATACAACAAAGTAGTGTCATTGCCCACCTGTCCAATACCTTGCTAAGGTAAGGGACGCTGAATAATCAATCAAGCCTCTTTAAGAACTTAAGAGGTATGACCCCTATTAATTATGCTATGTTGGCAGCATAGTTATTGAGTTCGAGTTGGACTTACTCTCACTCAATTTGGTGCTCAATATTCCTTCCAAGACCCAATGCTCATAAAATAATCAATTCAATCAATGAGTCTTTAAGAACTCTTATCAATCCATCACAATCAAGCCTTTTGGCCTATCAATCATCCAATCAGTTTTCAATCACATCTTTTAAGATGGGTTTAAACAATCATTAAGAGGATATCAATTTAGACCAATCATTTGAGTTTAATTATGAAGACTCACAGGACCATCAAGTTCTATCAATATTATCATCATGCTCAATCACAATCACAATCACAATCATAATCATATAGTCAAGGCTATAGATTTAATCCGTAGGTTTATTCATGCAATCTTTTATTAAGTAATATATATACTATTTATGAAATAACTTATGTAGGAAAAATATTTGTTCAATAAGTCAAGTTTATGATGATCATCAAACATGTAAAATACATAGGATATATAGTTAATAAGAAAACCTTCAAAGAAACATGCATGGAGACTTAATACTTTCACAGTCTTTCTATTACCATCAATGGGGATACATGAAAGAACAATTACATGCTTTATTTTAGCCCTACATACTTGAGATAAAGGATTACAATCAATCTTGCAAGAATTGGCTTGAATTCCTTAAACCCTAGCCTTTTTCTCCTCTTCTTTGCTCAAAGTCTTTACTTAATTTTAGCTTAAGAGACTTAAGAATGAGTTTAGGAATCTATTTTAGGCTAAAAATAATGTATATTAGTCATGGGTTAGGTTTAGGAGGGGTAGGGATGTTACACCTTGTAAAATTATCAAAATTCCCCTAAACGAGAGATTTTTCACATCATGCATAATCCCTACCTTTTTGGAAAATTAGGCCAAAATCGTGATTAGTACAAAATATTGTGTGGAAAAATGGTCTTGATTGAATTTTAGACCAATCGGATCAAAAGATGACTTTTCAGAGCAAAATTGCGAAACCGGAAGAGTATGCCACAGGTTTGCATTGCTAACCTGCTCTGTCATATTTTATTTTTGAGTTTTATTCATAAAACACACTAGACAAGTGAGATTTACATGAAATACACATAAAACAAATTCAATGAATGTGATTTATGTGTTATTTTATAGAAAAATAATTTCTGAATGCGTTTTAAGTTTTTCGTCAAAAAATAAACTGAAATAGAACAAGACTGCGTCGTGGACTTGCTCCATAGTGATACTTGATGATCAGTTTTAAAAGCAAGGGAATTCTAGTCCTTTTCCCACCCATCTTAGACTAAAACCCTATCATTTTGAGGCCATTTCAACCCTATATCGATTACAAAGCATCAATTTACAATCATTTACACTAATTCATCTTAAGAAGAAAAGAAAAAGCTAGGGTTGCAAGAGAATCTTGTTAGTTTTTTTAAGCTACTCCAAAATTCAAATCTTCCATGTATGTAAGGTTAACTAGAAAATGGATTATGTTCTTCCATGTGCCCCATAACCCGGATTAATTGAGTTGTGAACAAATTGAGTCTTCCATGAAAGTTTCTTGATAGTTTTTCTTAAATCCTAATATGTTCCTATGTAATCTTGCATGGATGATAGTTTTTATGAATTAAATACTTGAAATAGATGGTTTTATTTTTCTAAATGAACCCTAGAATGAATTCTTGTTATTTTACATATTGCGCTTAAATGTGTATACATTAGTATAATTTGAGTTTGAAGAGTCTACAAAATTCATAAATGTTTTAACTCTACTTTTATATCTGAATATTATGAGTTAGAATGATGAATGATAGAGAGTCTTTAGGAGTCATGAACTAATCAAAAAAGAATATTTCTAACAAAGAGTTGATAGTTGATGTGATGTATTGAGTTGACAAATGACCAATGAGACTAATTGAATGAATTAATCATAGGTTTGATGTCTAATGAGCAAGTTGAGTCTTGGAGGATTATTGAGCATCAAATTGAGTAAGAGTAAGTCTAACACAAACTCAATAACTACGTAGCAAGCATAGGAGAGGACTGAACCGTAAAATCAGATGTTTCTCTATTGTCCCAAAAAGAGGACTTGATATTATTGATTGTGGATCCACTGATAGAATGTACTTTACCCTAACAAGGTATTGGATGGATATGACAATGACATCACTTTGTTGTATCATCACCAGCTTGTAGGTGATGGTTGTCGATTAGAGAAACTCCCATGTAAATTTTGATAGTACTTTGAGTGGATTTGATTAGATGGTATATGAGTAGTCATTGTCTAAGCTGTATTCTTAGACTCTTGATATGCTGATTGAGTTTCCTACCACTTGATTTGAGTTATTTGAGTTGATATTATTCTACCTTTACATGTTTCATTCTCCCATTTCGTACATTCCACGTACTGACGTCCATTTGGGCCTGCGTCTTTTCATGATACAGAGACAGGTACTAGCAGTCATTAACAGGCGTCCCGTTAAGGACCCATTGCATCAGCTGATTGGTGAGTCCTCCCTTACTTTTTGAAGGATATCATGTTTCTCTTCTAGCTTTGAGTGTAGCATTTTATTCTATTTTGAGATAGCCATGGACTTGTCATTGACACTATTTAGTCAGATGATTAAAGGCTTCATAGACTAGATTGTCGAGTTGTGTTGGATAGTGTTTTTGGCTGATTTCTTTCACAATAGTCTTACCCAGCTGATTGATAGATTATTTGGCCTTTGGCCTTTGATTATCTTTTTGTTATTGCTTTTCATTAAGTATTGTGATAGTTGATGTCTTTCGTTGTTAGATTATGATTAAATGAATGTGATGAGGACAAGTGGTTCGCTTGGGGACTAGCAATAGTCTCTGAGTGTCAATCACGCCAAGGGTACCTTCCTAAGGCATGGCAAGGGAAAAATGTAGAATGCCTTTCGAAAAATTGGAATTTTTGAACTGTCGAGACCTAGCTCGTGTCGTGCACCTGATCCCTCACAGTACATTTTTTTTGAAATTTTCCTAATCAAATTTCTAACCCCATAAAAAATATTCTAATCAAAATTATTAAATGCAAATTCGTAACAAGTCTGCGACGCGAAAGTGTCTGCGCCTTGCTGAAATTTGCATCTTTGCCCCGAAAAATTTTCTTTTAATTCGAATGGTCTAAAATTCAACCAACACATTTTCCCACACAATTTTTATTGTTGATCGCGATTTTGGTCTCGAATTTGCTAAAATGGTTTGGGATTATACAGTATGCAAACATTCTCTCATCTAGGGGTATTTTGGTAATTTTTCAGTGTGTAACAAGATAAACTACACCCCCTTCCCCCTCACCCTCCTCCCGATTTTTTTTTGGTTCAATCTCATATAGATGTATATACCTAAGAAATTATCAAAATGGGAGATTTCATTGTTAATTATTGATTATGTATATTTCATATATAATATCTAAAGTTATTAACTAAAAGAAATAAAAAAGACAAAAAATAGTAATAATGAATACAAGAAAACGATTTGAACATTTATTATATATAATTCATGTACATTCTTTAAAGTTATCAACTAAAAGAATAAATAAAGACCTAAAGAATGGTGATAATGAATGGAAAAAATGACTTGAATTATCAAAATCAATATAAAAAAAAAGAAGAAGTAGAGTATGTTCTTTTAAATTTGGATACAAAATATTATTACTATTTAAATAGAATTATAGAAATTCTTTTTTATATAAGATAAACTATAATTGATTTTATTTTAATCGAATAACCAAAAAGAACACGTGATAGACAATTAAAAGAGGACCACTATAATTTTTTTTACCTAGTTTATTGTAACTTTTTTAAATAGAATTGTAAAATTTATTTTATAAAAGGTAAAGTTAATTAATTTAGAAGTAACCCATAAATTTAGAAAATTTTGACTACTTTTTTGGGACTTATTTTTGCACATTTTTTTACCTACTATTTTGAAAGTTCGGACTAATTTTTAATATCAAGTCTATTTTAATCTGAAAAAAATTTCCCTATAAGAATGATTAAAAAAATCTTCTTTATTTAATTTTTATTATATTTATTACAATCAATATTTAATATATATATAATTAAAATAATGAATTAAAATAATGGTACAATAATTTTAAAAAAAATGATGAAAAGATAATTTTATCTAAAGAGAATAAGGAAAAAAATTCAAATAACATTTTTAAAGGACTTCGTACTTTTCATATAGTATAAATGATTTGATGCTAATGATATAATATGATATGATGATGGCTTAAATCATCAATAGACACTTAAACTTGTCCTCATTTTTCACTTAGACACCTCAACTAAGACTAGTTCTTATTGAACAAATAAACTATTCAAAATATGTACCTATGAAATACAAAATGCTTATTTGGCAAAAAATGTAAAGTGTGTATAATTCAATTGTGATGACATGGTGCTGATGTGACAAAATGACAAATTAAAAGATGACATTTGACATATAAATAAGAAATAAAATAATAAATTATAAAAAGATAAAAAAAAGAAATGATTTATTTTTTTATTTCATTACCTAAATTATCTTTTTTCATATATAACCACTCATCCACCTCCCCCCACCCCCAGCCCCCCCCGCCGCCACCCAGCCCCCAGGCCCCCCGACCCCCCAAGCCTATA
>DF362633.1:0-15118 GCA_000787875.1 Solanum virginianum | reverse complement strand
ATAAAAAAATAGATCATTTCCTTTTTTGTCTTTTTATAATTTATTATTTTAATTTTTTTAAATTTATATGCCAAATGTCATATTTTAATTTGTCATTTTGCCATGTCAGCACCATATCATCACAATTGAATTATACACACTTTGCATTTTTTGCCAACTATTTGTGTTTAATAGATACATATTTTGAATAGTTTAGATGTTCAATAGGAACTAGTCTTAGTTGAGGTGTTTAAGTGAGAAATGGGGACAAACTTAGGTGTCTATTGATGACTTAAGCCTATGATGATTATGAAAACATAATGCACATAAATAGCTACATAACTACTAGCAAATGATTGTTTCAACCTCATAATATGATAACAATCCAAGTAACATAATAGTTCTTTATGACTTAACAAAAGAAGTAAATACTATGTCTGCTTTTAAGCGATTTGTAACAAACACCGGAGGAACTGTTCAGTCAACAAAACGATGTTTTGTTTCTAACTATTGACTTGCTTTAGCTAGCAACTCCACTATCCAATTTGGAAGTCGGTACTCATCCCTGATTGCGGCATTCCCCATCTTGTCTAGCTGATCCCTACAAGAACGTAAAATGTTTATGTAAAATATATGTTCATCATTGTGTAGTAGGTTGATTACCTCGAGTGAGTCAGTAGCTATCTCCAATTGATTGACTTGCATTTTGTCAGCTAAGTATAGACCATCTAGTAAGGCAGTCAGCTCAACACTTAAAGGAGACATTACTTTTATTTTTGCACTATAGCCTTTTACCCATTCTAGTTAGTGAAATATTCTAAAAATAGAAGGGAAAGGCTTGACTACAATGATTGATGAAATTATTGATTTAATATTGGTGATCTTCCAACAACTATTGAGTCAGTCTGGATTGTTAGAGTTAAAAATTGAATTGATTTTTGTAGTCATTTCCAAGGTATTCCAAAAAAATTTAACATAGGTGCATTTGTCTTTAAAAGGTTTTTTTTTTTCAATATAAAAGAGAGAGTATGGAAGTTTTACTATATTTCAACATTTTTGAATAAAGAAAGGGTGAAGACCATTTGGACCTGCTGCTTTAAAAAACTGAAAAGATTTTATTGCATCTTGAATTTCCTTGTTAATTAGATGGTTCATCTCATAGAACTTTTTAAATATCTTGAACAAATCAGTTTTTCTATGAATAAAGGGTGCAATATAATTCATGAGTGACATGTTCCAAACAACTTCTCAAAAAGTTTGGCTTTGTGATATGTAAAGTGAGATTGGTATAATTATCGTCCCATTTTATATGTAAAGTTAATCCTTAGGCCTTGCACATAGGATGATATTTGAAATTTTATTAGCAATTCATGACCTCCAGAATTCTGGACAAGTACTCCAGGATTTGGGCAAACAATAGGGGTGAGACAGGATCCTCTTGCCTTAGTCCTCTTCGTACTTTATAAAACTCAAGGCTATCACCAGAGAACTTATTTAAGGTTCCACATATCATAACTAGTTTAGCAAATTGTCCAGAAAATTCAAATCCAAGCATAGCTTCCACTTGAATGTCTCAGTCAACCCTATCATAAGGAGTTCTCCTTCCCAGTAAGTTAGTATAGTAGTCAACAAATATTGTGGCCATCTCTTTTAGATCATACTACCATTAAATAATAACAACAACATACTCAGTGGAATCCCACAAGTGGGGTTTGGAGAGGGTAAAGTGTACGCAGAGCTTATCACTACCTCATAGAGGTAGAGAGGTTGTTTCCTGGGAACCCTATTGCAATATCATGTGCTTTATAATAGTATGAAAGTATTTTATGTTATCATATCCTAACTTAATCCATATAGCTTTGTTCTTTTGTTGCAAGAACCTATCAACCATATATGAGGATTTTTTGAATGTTTGATATTGATATATTCATCTTGTTGATATTCTAGTGTCAAGTGGTCTGTTTGCAGTAACTTTGTGCTTTCTTAAGAGCTTGTTTACCTTCTTGTACATCTGTTATAATGTTATTAAAGTGTTGAATATTCAACTTTTTAAAGGCATTTAATCTCTTCATTGATGTAATCCAGCCACTTTAAGCTACTTGGTGATTATTTTGACTCCTAACAAGTTGTTGACTTGCTACTGTCTTATGTGGTGATACATGCTTCCCACCCTAACCTATTGGAGGTTTTTGTTTTATTTTGTGCTCAGCATGTATTCATTGTGTGAATGTCTCCTCAGTTGGTTGTTCTTCTATTTTCTCAGCTTGTTTTCTAGGTATCACAAGGGTCTTCTTTTACCTACATACTTGTGCATCATGTCCATAGCTTTTGTAATAATTACATAGAGTGAGCTTCCAATCATAGGTGGCTCTTTGTTTAAGTAAGTGTAACACCCTCCCAATTTATTCCACCTAGGCTAAGTTGAGCATCCTCGCAAAGTTGAGAAATTAATTTAAAATGACTTAAATGGGTCACTAGGAGAAACCACGAGGGGCCATTTATGGCCCGTAGCGTGATCTACGGTTTGTAGATGGGACCCCATAATTGCTCATGTGACTTAGAATATTTCCAAGTGTGGGGACATTCTACGAAGGGGACCACGAATCGTACTTTGGTTTACAATCCGTAGAATGGTCCTCGTGGTTCCAAGTCCAAGATTTTGAGTTTTTGAATTCTAAATCACGAATTGATAGGACGACCTATAGATGGGGCTACGACCTGTAAAATCTATGCATAGATTGAATCTTTCAAATATTTTTATAAGTGTTGAAGAAGTTTATGAGATGATCTATGACCAGTAATACCTTCTACGATCTATAGAACCATATCCTTACATTCCAAGCCCAATTTTAAGTAACCCAAGTTTTGAGACCCCTGATCTACAATCGACCATATACGTCTTGTAAAGTGAACCATGACCTATAAACGCGGTTTTGTGGTTCACTCAACAATTTCTAGGGGGATATTTTTGTCTTTTTCCACCCTTTTTTTATTTATACCCACAATGTTTTGGGGTTAATTATAACCCCTTTTCAAATCCTAAAATGTATTACTATTCATTCTACACTTAAGGAAGTTTGAGAGCATGAAGGTAGGGAGAAAAAGCTAGGGTTCCAAGTTTGTGACTGCAGGTCCTTTTGAGCTTTGATTATTCTATGAATTTTAGGTATGTAAGGCTACCTAAAGCGTTAGATTGAGTTCGTTCACGTGCCCTTTCATTTACATGATTCGAACTAGTGCATAGAGATTGAGCAGAAAGTTCCATAATCCTGATATTCGAGTTGCCCACGCTTACTTCGAGTCTTCATGTATAGTTATGAACGTATTGATGGTACACATGTTGATTGCATGATATTTGAGAACTTAGTTGTATTGGTTGACATAAACCTTAGTTGCATAATTCCATGTAACACATTATCCATTCAATTAAATTGAGAATATGATTTGTGAATGTCCTAATTGGCTAAAATTGAGCATGAATAGAATATAAGAATACTTATATATTATCATGTGTTGACCATGATTGACTAGAGTTTAAATGACCATCATTATAGAGTCTAATGAATATTGAAAGCATGCTAAATTGATGTGAATGAGGGGTTGATTGTTGATTGAGATGGGCATGGTTGATCGGTTGATTCATTGATTGATTGAACGAAGTCGGAATAAAACTAATTTGATTAAATTGATTGATATGTCCATATTGAGTTCTGGGAGGAGTATTGAGCATCGATGTGGGCATGAATAGATAACAACTCTAACTCATAAACTGCATTGTCAGCATAACACAAAGACCATGCCTTTCATGTCTCAAATGTTGGACATTTTTTTTTAATTATGGATCCAGATTGGTTTGATCATCCTTTACCTTGGCAAGTATTGGATGGTTGTGGCAATGAAAGTGCAAACATAGTATCATTACCAGCTCATATGTAATGGTTGTTGGTTGCATAAATGCTTTGATTGAGTTGCATGCTAGGGTTCTCTTAGGGAGTATTACTTTATATAAATACCTTGTATTCTTGATTAGGTTGATCAAAGAGATTGTTGGTTGAATTGTTGATTATTTAAGCTTGTTAGGATTGACTGTATTGAGACTTACTTGTTTCTTTATCTATCTTACATACTAATATATTTTTGATAACCCTCCGGGTTATTTTCTTTATATTGCATCCTTTCATTATTTGGAGTGTTTCTATAGTGACCCCAGGTCATTTATGACCTGCTGACACCGGTAGTTTGATCGCCTGGTTGTTTGTTTGGAAATTATGTAGTTTTTCGTGTTAGAAGGCCAACTATAACTGGAAAATGAACTTTCAAGCGAAGTCCTAGTAAACGGCCTTAAAATAGAATTCTGACACTTTCATCAGCTCCAAAATGGCCAAATTAGGCTAGAAGCATGGTTGACTCAAGACCCAAGGGTTTCGGTGCGAGTTTAAATCATTTTTTGCAAATTCAATTAAAAAATAAGCTAAAAATTAACTTTAGTCGATAACTTTGAAAAATATGTCCAAATTGGAATTCTGATAGTGTGGTCAGCTGTGGAATGTCGAGTTGGTCTGGAATGACCTTTCGTTTGGTACTAGGAAATTTTGGATGTGATTTGACCCTCTCAGTTCTTTTCATCAAAAGTTAGATACAGAGAAGTGGAACCCACATTGATTCGTAACAACCTCCGGTGAGAATTTTGCCACCTTAATGGATCTAAAACGTCAAAATTAGTAGGGTTACGTAGTTTATTTTGCAAAAATTAGATTTTGAACGAGCACAAAACATCGAAGAAAGGGTTAGATGGTTACTGAAGTGAGGGGTGATGTGTCTGAACCACATTGCTGGTTCGCGCCATGTGGTTGGATATGGTGATGCCATATGGTAATGACACGACAAGTTGGTATCAGAGCATAGTTCATTTTGGTCTCATCTGTACAGAGCTTCTGTCTAGTAGATTCTTGTGGATGGGTGGGGAGACGTCTGTGACTTATCTTCAGGAGGCTACAAGATGTTTATGAAACTTTTTGTTGTTGTTTTTAGCTATAGTAATACATAATTTGCTAGACAGGTCACCTTGGTTATTAGGTTGGCTTGCTTGTAGGCAAGATATAATAGGCACCATCATGACCTATAATCTCGGGTTGTGAAAATATTCAATGTACTAACATCCATTTGGGCTTGTGTTATTTTATGATGCAGATACAAGTAATAGGGGCTTTCAACAAGTGCACCGTTGAAGACCTACTCCTCATTCCTGACTTAGTGAGCCTTCCTTGCTATTTGGAGGAGCCTTCTTTATTATCTTGATTAGTTTATTTCTATTAAAGTAGCCTGAGACTTGTCTTGAAACCTTTTAGACTTAGATTTGAAGCTTCATAGATATTGATTAGTGATAGTTGATTGTTATTTACTTTTCCACTTTTTCTCATTGGAACCATTATCAATTCAAAGATCCAGTTAATTAGTTAATTCACAGCTTTTACTTGAGTATTTGCTCCCACTGTTGAATGAGATGTGATAATGAGGCCAAGTGTTTCTCTTAGAAAATGAGCAATGGTTCTTCAAGTGCTAACCATGCCAAGGGTACCCTTCTGAGTGTGACAATAAGAGTCTCTTTTCTGTTCTAAAACATATGGTATTCGGTAGTATAGCTACCATTTCTACTTCAACTAACAATCTTGTTATTTCAACCCATTCTTCCTTTTCATATTCTGATCAACCATAATAGGACTACCAATTTCACTTTGTCCTTTGGAACTCTAGTACTTGAAAATCCAAGCTTGAAAATCAGATTGATACAGTGTTCAACTCATCTCTAGTGACCTCCATTTCTAGTAGCCATTCTTTGACAATGAATGACTTATAGTTAAAGTGGTAGATACTACCTTTTATTACCTTATTCTTCTCCATGGCTATTTTGAATCTGACCTATAGAATTTATTTTTCAATATCATAATCTTGTTGCAATTTCCCCCTAGGTCATTTTTGTGTTTACACTTATTTTTCTTTATTTAGGGCATTTCTATAGTGACCCTAGGTCATATATGACTTTGTGGCACTGATAGCTCAGTTCCCTGGTCATACATTTAGAGGTTGTGTAATTTCGCCTATCTTGATGCTGGAATTAACTAATACTTTTGGAAAGTGTCTAAGAATTCTTAAAACTTTAGTAGGATGTTTATGAAATATTTTAAGTACACAATAGTCATATGTTCGTGGTGGGAGTCAAGGAAGTTGCAAAATAAAATTCAATGAAAGTCATTTTGAATGCTGTTAAGAGATTTTCTGATATTTTACGTCTAATGAACCGGCAGTTTTCTCCTAGAATATAAAGAGTTAGAAGGCCAATGAACCACCAAATCACAGATCTACAAGTCTAGTTTCCAACGCATAAAATGGTTCATTCATACGATCTTAGAATAGGGAGATATGCATATTTTTGTGAGACTGCACAAGCAAATACCTCAAGTGGGTCCCCCCTTTTCTCTAAGTTGGTTGTACTTTATAAGGACCTCCTCCTCCTCCTCCTCCTCCTCCTCCTCCTTCTTCTTCTCATTAAAAATAGTATGAAACTAGAAAAGAATTAACTTCCACCTATCAATACTCTTTGAACACTTAGTTTCTCAACTTAGGAGTTTACCAGAAGTTGCTCTACATCATGAGCTCATCATCATGATATATTTTTCTTGTTGATTTAGGCTCTGGTTGCTAGTGGTGCAAAGACGCAGATTTCTAAGCTTCTTATTTCAAGAGTTTTTGTTGAGGTAAACTCCTTTTTACAATTCTCCTTCATAATTCTGTCCTAGTTTTATTTTTATAGGTTTTATAGCCTTGTTGTGGTGTATTTGATATTATTGATATAGGCAACCCCTTCTCTTGATCAGTTTGGCTATTGTTGATGCTTATTATTGTGTTAAAGTGCTGGAGATAATGGAGGGGTTGGTGTTACTTTAATAGAATAGTTGTTGCCTTAATTGTTAAACTCTGAAAAGAGATGTCACTCTTGTGTTGGCTTGTTTAGTAATATTTTGCACCTCAGATTAGGCGTAAAATTTGAGGTATGGACTCGAATGTCTGTAAGGGTTGTTGTACGAGGTTTATTTCAAATTTTTAGGTATGGGCCCACTTTCTCCCATTTTAGTCGTAATTATCTTTTCTTCCTCATTTTTTAGAATTTTGGTATAAATACGACCATATTAGTTCTGTGAATCATATTTTTACTGTTGGGTGGTGTTTTGAGGCCATTCAAATGGATAAAGCTCATACTGACTAAGCCATAATACTTATATTCGCCTTCTAGGTGGGCTAGGCTTTCCCTTCTCCTAATCTGAGCTGAAATGTGTAACTACTATCTGGATATTATTGGAAATTGTCAAGTTAAAGGTTGTGTATGCTGGGTTGAGACTATAATCACTATTTGCATACTTTAGTGGTTGTCTCCTGTAATAGCCGTATTTAGCATTGTTTGAGTTGTAAATAAATTTTTTAAATGCAGTAGTTTTGGAAGTAACTCTGTTAAAGGTTATAACCTTGGAAATAAATATGTTAAAGGCTAAATGAAAACTTGTACCACTTTGATTGATCCGTATGACTATTTGAATACTTGCTTACTTATTTAGGTTGTCTGGTACTGGGAAATATGTTGTATTTTTAGAAGATTGATTGTCTGTTGTACTCCTGACCACACGTTGAAATTTTGTTGTGGTGGTTCTGTTGATATACCATATTCTTGATTACCCAGTGAATGAATTGTTGCTCTATTTGTGAGGTGCATGCTATACCCTAGAAATCAGTTGGATTGTCTATGGTTTTTCTGGACACTTGTTATACTTCTTGTTTTTTGCTTACTATTGGGCCTTAGCCTAGGGTTTTAAGCTAGTGATGCCCTAGATTTGCGTTGTTCAGAGTTGGTAGTCGCTAAGGATACACTTGGTGTGACTTGAGGGGCATAGATCCTTGTAAACCGGCTTAGCAGACTTTACTCTGAAAGTAGTTGCTTGTTCCAAAGTTAAAAGCTAAGTTGATTGTTCCTGAGTTAGAGGCACAGTTTATTGTTCCTGAGTTGGAGGCTTAGTTGATTGTCATACTACTTGGCTTTGGCTAACTTTCCCAATTGGAGGCCAGGTCGAAAAGATGCCTGTGCTTAGGCCAGGTATAGTTTGGGGAGTTAGAGGCTCCGTACGTCATTGGGGTTTTGTTCTGATTGAGATCTCGTACAATTCATTACTAGTACCTATCCCAATATATATATTCACACCATACTTGTGGTGGGTGTACCTTCTGGGCCTATAGGGGCTTAGTTGGTATACGAGCATAGATATTAGGGCCTTAGACAAATGTACATCACTATAATGTGACAGTTGAGGCATAGTTCTATATATTCTGAGTTTCGTGTTGGCTACATCCGCTGGTATCCATATGCACTACCTATTTTTGGTCAGTTAGGCTCTGTGGGTCCACAGACACATATACAACTTGAATTTTGTTCGGACAGATAGTGTTATAGTATTATATTGTAACTATTCTTGCAATATTTACTACTTTCACTCAGTCGTCCTATGATGACTACTGGGTACCTTATACTGGTATTCATCCCTACTTTTCTACATATATTCGTGATGCAGGTATGAGTACGAGCCACCATCGCTGACATAGAGATGTCATAGCCGTTCCAGGAGATTATTGGTGAGCATTAGGAAGCTTTTGGATTCTTCTACAGTCTCCTTTTGTCTAGTTGGTTGTCTTTGTATTCAGACACTAGCTTATGTATATAGTTTTGACTTGTATTTGTATTTGTCTTATTTTAGGTCTATCTATATTTTTATTTCGGGTCAATAGTAGCTCTATACAGTTGACTTTCAAGTTCTGAGATAGGTTATCTTTGGCTTATACTGTTGTTCTTTAACTACTACAACACATAATTATAGGACAGACACCTTCGAGTATTGGGTTGACTTTCCTATAGGCGGGGCATTATAAGCGCCATCATGACCTGAAATATCAAAAGTTTGTGGCCTCTATTGGGATCTTATTTGTAATGGTCTTATTTTCATCATTAATAAATCCTTCAATGATAGGATACGAGCTCGCTTCCCCATAGTAGGTGCAAGTTAGTTCAAACATGGACCCAGAGTGAAGCAGCCATCCAGAGAGTTGTCCTAGACTTGCAGGTTTTGCCTTAGTGTTCTATGCATATTCTTGTATATACTAACATATATGTAGATAAATTCAAAGAAAATATTCGTAGAGCTTACCTTAATTATGACATGTATATCTTAATCAATTGTAGTAATTTTGTCTATATCTAGCATGTTGTCATCCCATATCATAACAAGTCTACTAGAGCTGCCTATTTTTGAGACTTTAGTCATTTTGCTTAAAGGAAAATCATCAACTAATACTTGGTAATTCTAGATTTTTGTTTCTAGCAAGACTACTAATAGTGGTTTGTGCCAATTCAATAGTAATCTAAAGTTTCTTCTAAGGTTAGGATTATTTCCCCCTATAGTTCCATATTATTATGTTTATGGATCTATTTAAGTGAGGGGTAATTATTATAGAAATGTTCCTTTTGGATCTTATTTCCACATTTGGATTCCATAATACTGGATTTATTACTAAAATATAGTTCTCCATCTGAGAGTTGTATGATCACCTAATAACTATTGAGGTTTTTAATAGATTAGAAGAGCAAATAAAGATAAGTTTTTTATTGTATTTTTCTTCTGAGATCTTTATTTTTATCTTCTTTAACACAATTATTTTAATTTTTATTTCTTGTATTAGTTCTAACATTTTTCTATTTCATTTGTCTTTATATTCACTAATCTTGAAGAAACTAAGTTAAATGTACGGGCATACCTGATTTGAGGAGGTTACATCATTTGACGTTTGTGCTCTCATTCTCTCCATTGGACTCTGTTGTCCCATAGCTGGGAAGAAAACCCTAGTTTGTTGTGCAAATCCTTGTGTTTGCTAGTAGTGGTAAAATGGATCTATGTTATGAATGTTCAAGAAGCATGGTGAGAATCTTGACGTTGCTATTGATGGGGGTTGCTGCATAGGATTGTACATCGGCGTCTCCCATATTGGAGGTTGCAAGAAGGGTAACAATGGGAATTGATAGTTCATTGGGGGTGGAAGAACCGTTGACATCCACACATGGCTGTTATATGTCTCCACAGCTCTTCTCATCCCTTCTGACACTATTTGTGCTAGTATGGATGGGTTCTGAATCACCAACACCATTTCTCGATCTTCCATTATAATATTCAAAGTAAGCGATTGTTCATGGAGTGCCATTTCCATCCAAGATAATGGACTTGTGTTGGAATTTGGAGATGGCGTCATGTAAACGGGGACTGTTCCCGTAGATAGCCCATTCACTGGTACTAAGAGAATTGGTGGGAATATAGAGTTTCTTTGATTCAGATTCATGGTAGATTTGATAAGTAAAGGAAGAATTTGTTGTTTTGGTTAAAAATTTGAATATAAGGATGTTCTAGTCAATGCTAATTAAAGGTTATAAATCTATGGTGATGGACCTTATCAGAGTAAACCAGTATATATTGTAGATTCTCTAGATTTGATCAATCCGATATTATTGGGTTCATTTTTTTTATGGGTTATGTTGAACTATTAAAGTTGTTGAATTGTTTAAATTAATCTTTTTTTTCTTTTTGAATAAGTGGCAAATTCAATTTCCATCAAAACAAGTTCTTTAATTTTGTTAATGTTATTGACTTGTGAAAAGTCATTTTGCAGTCAATGTGATTGAGATATGTCCCTTAAGATAAAGTTAATAGGCCCTAAAGAATGGTTGTGAGAGTAGAAGGCAGTTGATCTTTTAGGATTGTCGACTTAAGAGTCTTTTTCTTCCGAAATAATATAGGAGCCAAGTTGTAAATAGTAAGATTGAGGTAGAGTCTAGATTTTTCACTTCTAAGTTTAAAATTATAAAGAAGTTACTAGTTAATATGACATAACCATTGATGAATCTCTTCAGAGGGGAGTTTTGGCCAAAATAAAGTTGAATTTCAATGATGATAGATCCAATCTCGTTATTTTTATTACAATTATTTTTTTAATGTATTTGAATTTTAGAAGCTTATCCATTGTGGCATAAAATGATTTGACATTAATGCCTATAGTTTCCTTGATTGTATTATTTGTTGTCGATTGATTTTTGTTCCTATATGTACTTGTTTGTTTGGTCTTGGATTTGTTCCTATTAAAAATTATTTTATATTGCTCTTTGTTACTGGGCATCTCTGCAGGTATACCAGCAGTGATTTGGGTCTAAATATGAGTGTATACAGATGTTTTGTTTCCTTTGTACTTTGATTGATAATAATTGATTTTAGTGCGACCTATTCTTCCATACATTGTGAAGAGGACATCCTCTATTTAGTATAAGATTTCTTACTTTAGGTAACCTTTACAGAATTGATAGACTATATCTTTTAATGTTGATGAAGTATATATATCATGTTTAACAAATTTTTCTATTTATTATTAATTTTTATTTGTATTGGACGATCATAAGACTTCGCAGAAAGTTCAAGTAAACATATCCCTATTGCAGAGTGCACCTTATTTGCTACAGATGTTGCAAATCTAGGATGTCAATTTTTAATGGATAAGAAGAAGACGCTGACTAATCACAAATGATTCTTTGATGCCAATAGTTTATTTTCCTCTTTGAGGAACTTGACAATGTAGTAATTAGAATTAAGATTTTTTAGGATTATTTTCTAGTAGGTCTCTATAATAGATTAAATTTTCTTTTTATGTGTTCAACGCTCATCATTTTCTTAAGTAATTTGATAATTATTGAGTAAGATCAAGATTTGTAGATCCTATTTAATTTCCCTATTGATAATATGATTTGATCTTACTCCTGAAGAAATAAAAGTGTGCTTCCTTTCATATACGTCCTTGCTTGAGGACTTTCATTATTTAGAATGGGTAATTTTGTCATGACCCAAGCCTATGACCTAGGGTAACATGGATAATGGGAACTTGAAAGTCCCCAAACAAGCCTCATAACATACTTAACCACATCATTGGCTAGGAAGTGCAAAATAAACATAAACAATCAATACTAAGGGGTAGGAAAAGTAGGACGTAATCTATGAGAATAGGGGCATGGTAAACATAAACTCAACAAATAAATCTAAGGGATAGGAGCTTAGGACTCAAGCCATGGGGATGGAGGCCATGGGAGTAACCATCAGACATTCAATAACAAACAAGTCTAAGGGGAGGCTATAATCATATAAAATTTATTAAGATATAAATTTTATAATATGATTCAAAATATATTAAATTTAAAATATATTAATTCAAAATAAATATTGTGGATTAATGTAATTGGGTTAATTAATTAAGGCCAATAAGATATAGATTTAATTAAAAGCCCAAATCTATTTATTTGGGCTACAAAAGATGACCCACTTTGCAAGACCCAATATCCTCTCATCCAAGAGTCTCACTTGATGTCACGTGTCAAATGATGTGGCATGCCAAGTCAAATAAAGAAATCAATAGGATCACGCCATGTGTCATAATGACATGACATTCCTATCCAAATCAAAGGCCAATAAATACGTACCACGTGTGCAAGTGATGTATCCCAACCAATCAAATATCGTCATGTCACTTGAAGAGAGTCCTATTCTTATCACTTTTCCTGCGTCATGTCTCCTTAAATCTAATTGGCCAGAAAGAAGCCTGATTCCATTATAACTCAAGAAACCTATTCTTATCACCTTTCCTGTGCCATGTCAGCTTAAATCTGATTGGCCGCAAGAAAGTCTGATTCTATCATGACTCCTCTATTCTAAAACTATCTACAAGGGTCCTCATAATTCAGAATGAACACCAAGAATTCTAATAAGAAGCCAGAGAGAGCTCGTAGATCAAACGCACATATTTCTCTACAAGTAACAAGAAGAATTCAAGAAATCAAGAAATCAAGCATTCAAGTTCAAGAACGCATCAAGATCAAGACCACCGGATTCAAAAACAAGCCCAAAAGCTCTTGGATTCAAGTACAAGTGAAGATCAAGTTCAAGAACAAGATCATATCAAGTTTAAGTTCAAGATCATCAAATCCATATATAAAGATCAAGACCACCGAATTCAAGATCAAGCCCAAAAGCCCTTAAATTCAAGTACAAGTCAAGATCAAATCCATCAAGTTTTTCAAGATTCAAGAACAAGCTAAAGAGCCCTTGAATTTATATTTGAAAAGATGAATCAGCGGATTCATAGAGATTGTAAAACTCACTCGAAATAAAATATGATTTTTGCAATATTTTTTATTCCTTGAATATTATTTTCTAAGACGCGAATTTTATTTTCATATAGCGGGATCATAGGAATCAAGCTATGAGAGTAGGGACTTAGGAATTTCACTATCTTATAAACACATCGTGTTAAAATCAACATAAAATAGGGCATAAGGTTAGCCTCCATAAGCATCAAACATAACAAGGTTCATACACAGAGTTTCATAACATCCAACAATTCCTCTAAGTCATAGAAAGGACGGGGGCCAAGACATGTCCCGGGCTCACCCTCAAAGTAAAACACATAAGATAATCATAACATAGCATAGGCAAGCGGGTCTTCTTGCAATAAACGACTTACCTCAAACAAACTTCTAGAAATTGAATCTAGCAGTAAATAGGTGGATGCGAAAAGTCTCTGGTCCCTACATAGGTAGATCATGTAGGCAAATGCATTAGTACATTGAAATGTACTAAGTATGCGGGTATGCAATGCAAATGAACATAATAACCTGCATTTCAATATTTGATGACAAGGGCACATATCTATAGAAACAAGTATATAGGAAAGAATTACATAACAATATTCCTTAAACCCATGATGCACAGATGTCATAATAATCAAAATAGCGAGGATGGGACTTCAATCAACATATAAAACCATGCGAGCTACTACAAAGAATCTCGATCTTACCTCTACATCAGAGAAAGAGTGATCTACTTGCCAAAGGTAGACTATACCTCTTCTTACAGAAATATCACCCATTTTGGAGATTACCTCACCTTACGGTAATATCACCTATTTCGAAGAGGATTTACATGTACATAAACATTCACAAAGGGGAATAAACATGAACTTACGCTGGCACATAGTTATGAGAAAGATAGATTTTGTATAAGCACCCCTTGGGTTGAGCCCCCATCTCCAATCTCATTCATTGCTAAGGCATCATTCCATGGTAATACATATGCATATACATATATATATTGATGTGCTGTCAAATTATAGCACATTTGGTTCCTACAACAAGGGATTTTGTGAGTTCTTAAAGTGACTTTTTAGTGTTTTGATGTGTTTTTATGTTAATCTTGCAGAAAAATTAGGTTAACATGATTTTGAAGAAAAGTTGCAGATTTTGCTGAAGCATATCCATACGAGCCCTTCTACGAGTCGTAGCTCACGCTACGAGTTATAGGTTATATTGTAGCAGAAATTAAAGACAAAAAATTAAAAATTTACCAAGTGAAGGTCACCCCTATGAGCCCAGCCTACGAGTCATAAGACACACTATGACTCATGTAGGTGGACTAGTAGCAATAATCAAAGAGCCAAAATGTTGGCCAAAAATTGAAAACCAAGACTATAATACCAACATACGAGTCATAGCTCGAGTAATGATTCATACATATGGGTTGTATCAGTTCAGTCCAAGATGCCAAGAACCTGATACGAGACCCCGACTACTATTGTAGGCCAATTTACGAGTTGTAACTGCAAAATTTATCAAATGTAAACTGTCTTTTCTGCATAATTACTAGGGTTATTTTGTTAATACTATAAATAGTTTAAGTTAGGTTTTTGAGAGAGAGTTCGAATAGTAGACATTTCTCCATTACATTTTGAAGCTTTTCTTAGGTTTTTAGAGTAGATTATTATTCTCTTTGGGAAACCCATTTTGGGGATTGCAAATCTTGCTTTGTACTCATTGTGGATCAATTAAGCTTGTGCGTTTGCAACTTATGGTGCCTATCTCCTTCATGGTTATTGGTGAAACTCTCAACTATGTCTATTATGTGTATTTTTATGTGTTTTATCTTAGCCATGAGTAGCTAAACACCCACAATTTGGGGTTGTG
>DF362634.1:23580-41571 GCA_000787875.1 Solanum virginianum | reverse complement strand
GAATCATTACATTTGTTATTTTATTATTGTAGTTTCTTTTGATTGATTTTAAAATAATAATATTAACTTTAATGATTCCCCTTTTACTTTAAGAATTATTATTGTTTCTTTTGCTTTATTGATTAGCATAATTGTTAATCCTTTTACTTTATTGATTGACATAATTGTTATTTTTTTTGGTTTATTGATTGCCATAATTGTTATTTCTTTTACTTTATTAATTGCCATAATTGTTGTTCTTTTTACTTTATTGATTAAAATTATTGGTTCTTTATCATTATTTAGTAATATTGTTTATTAAATTTAGCTGATGAAGATATTACCGTCGAACTTTCAAGGCCTTCCATGTATATAAGATGAATTTTATTTTAGTTGTTATTGTATTTCATATTTATGTAGTACTAACACGTTTACTAAGTGTTCTTGCAGGTACATGGAGTTACTTTTCATTCACTTATTTACTTATTATTATGAAAATTATCGACGTTCGGCAAATACTAGGCCGTCGTATGTAAGTGTTCTTGCAAGTACATGGAGTTACTTTTCATTCACTTATTTACTTATTATTATGAAAATTATCGACGTTCGGCAAATACTAGGCCGTCGTATGTAAGTGTTCTTGCAAGTACATGGAGTTACTTTTCATTCACTTATTTATTTATTATTATGTAAATTATCGGCGTTAGGCAAATACTAGGCCGTCGTATGTAGTGCTTCACTTATTCTATTATATGTGTGTGTGTGTGTATGTGTGTGTGTGTGTTATATTTGTAATATTATCTCCTACTCCATTTAAAAAAAGGTTTCAATTAGGATTCACAATTATGAATTTTTAATTGTTTATAAATGAAGTGCTACATTAGACGGCCTAGAACACTTAGTAAAAGTGTTAGTAGTAAATAATTATGAAATAAAATAATAACTAAAATAAAATCCGTCTTATATACATGGAATGCCTTGGAAGTTAGACGGTAATTTCTTAATCAACTAAATTTAATAAACAATATTACTAAATAATTATAAAGAACCAATTATGTTAATCAATAAAGTAAAAAGAACAACAATTATGACAATCAATAAAATAAAAGGAATAATAATTATGGCAATCAATAAATCAAAAAAATAACAATTATGTCAATCAATAAAGTAAAAGGATTAACAATTATACTAATCAATAAAGTAAAAGGATTAACAATTATACTAATCAATAAAGCAAAAGAAACAACAATAATTCTTAAAGTAAAAGGGAAATCATTAAAGTTAATATTATTATTTTAAAATCAATCAAAAGACACTACAACAATAAAATAACAAATGCAATGATTCCCTATGATATATACACAATAATTAAAGTTAACATTATTTTTTTTAGTTAACTAAAAGACACTATAACAAGAAAATAATCTATAACCATAGATAATAATCATGACATAAAATATTCAAGACTTGCAAAAATGTATTCAAAAATGAATTTGAACTAAATTATTAGGTCTTTTAAATGGGAAGGCCTCGAATTTCGATGGATAAATTCGTCATTGGGCAAATTTTAATTAGTCCACTAATAGTATCAATCCGTAAAAAGAACGTAACAGAGTAATTAATATCAAAGCAAAATGTCAACAAGTAAAGCTAGTTGAAAGGCTAAATGGAGAAATGATATAATCCACTCAACTCAAAATGAGAGTGTCCACAATATTTAAAAATGCACAGAGAAACAATTATAATAAAATAATATTATGAAGTAGATATAACAACAAATGAAAATAAATAGATGGAGTATAAAGTTGCTAAGTAAAAATAAAAAAAAGTAACAGATTACTATAATCTAAAATATGACAACCAATAACAATTTTAGTAGATGATGTAAATAGAGAAATAAATCATTAAATATGCAAATACAATCTAAGATAATAGTGAAGATCAAAATAAATGATTAACATCTGAAATTAGTTTTACCCAAAAATAAATTAACATAATAACCATGGAGGAATCAATCTTCAACAGTAATGGAAAAGAGCAACCAACATAGAGATATAAAGATAACCAAACACACACAATATTAACCAAGTATTGAATGAATTTAACCAAACAGAGTTATAAGCAGAACTTAAGAGGTCATAAAAAATAGAATTAAATAACTGATATTTTATCAGAGAAGAGGAAACAAATATAATAAGTTGAATCTGTCCGCTGGAGCTCTTTGCTCACTGGTTTGATGTGGTTTCTGGCTGATTTTGGAGCATTTTTCGGTTGCTTTTTGGGGTTTTTGATGGTTGGTTTTGGTCTTGATTTGTGGTTGGTCTTGGATGTTTGTTTGAGGGTGTTAATGGAGGGATGTGGTGGTGCTTTTTGGTGGGTTTGATGGCTGTTTTGAGTGGCATTTTGGGGCTGGTTGGTGTGCATTTAAAATGGAGTTTTGGGGGCTGTTTTGGGTGGTGTTTGACGTACTGATTTGGGGTCGTAGGTGGTAGTGGAAGGGTGTTGTTTGGCTGCATTTTTTGGGTCTAAAAAAATGGTGAAAGAGATTGGAATGAAGAAGAAGAAGAAGAAGAAAAGAGGGGTGATGGGCAGGTGGTTTTCAGGTGGGTTTGAGTAATGAGAAATTTTCCTCTCTCGTTGATAGTTATATCTATCCATATATGAGTATTCTTATATTAGAAAAAACATGGAAAATGTAGGGGTGAAAAATGATTGAAGGGAAGAGTCAAAAGCTGATAAAAAATGAAAATGGTACTGGAGAATTCATGTCATTCATCATCACTCACATCCACACAAACATAATAATAATACTAATAATAATATGGGAAAGGAGAAAGATAATGGAGACAAAGAGTTATGGGTTGTGATGTGTTTTTCTGTTGGAGAAAAAAAAAGGGAATGGGGGAGTGGGGAACAGGTGGGCCCTATGTGAAAAAAGAAAAAGTTAAATTGTGGGTTAATTACATATTCGCGTATAATTATATCTAGATAAAAATGAATTATTATACTGTATTTATAAAATTTAAAATTAAACTAATTGAAATTTTGATATTTTGAAAAATAAGAATAGTTATCAAAATTAATCTAAAATCGTCAAAAAATGTATTTTAAACTATTAAAAAAATTCAACATAAAAAGTTTGAGTTTTTAGAAATGTTGGTCCAAAATTGGGTGTCAACAGTTGCCCCTTCTTTGGTCGGGAATGAAGAATGAATTATCGAGCAAAGAAAGTTGACGGAGTAGCCAATTTTGTCCAACCGATGAGCAGAAGTACTAGGTGGAATAAAAAGGGTTGTGAAAATTTTGCGGTTGAGACTTCAATTTCAAGTCGCCTACATATCTCTGGTTATAAGAGAATTGGGTTGTGTGTAGTTCTGAAGAGTGAGATCATAACAAATTTTGATTGAATTCAAAATTTTTCCCCGTATCGAATTGTGGTAACACAGAATTCTCTTAGGTGATGATGTATGAAGTGGTTAGCACAAATAGTCAAGCTATGGTAACTTGTGTATACCAAGGCATGAAAATCAGGTCGAATATAGTTTGACCCGATCAGTTGAAAAGAAAATCTCTTATACTAAGATAACCTTTGGTTTGGAAAAAGTAACAAAGTTGAGTATGAAAAAAATGCTTATAAATTCTTAGCCATGGATGTGGTGCATTTCATACCCATGAATAAGATTTTGCATCAACATAAATTCAAAAGCTCTTGGTATGTTGTTACTTGGATTGGAAAGATTGTCTTCAGTGAGAGTTAAAATCACACATATGCAAAACTGGAAATGAAGAATCCAAAGAAATACTCACATACCTTCTGACAGGGGTGTGGCTATTGGTGGTGGAAGCCATTCATCGACTCGCGTTGTGATGCATTTTCTGCAAAATATGTAAAATGGTTAAAAGTACTTGTTCTTTGAAATTATATATGAAAGTAATAATGTATAGAGTAAGTGTAGATACTCAATTGATCGTTGATGTCTTTTTCTTTGGTGCGAATATGATGTAAGTAAAGTAGCTTGTATTTTAGAGGCCTTTGATTGGCGATCTTGTTGTAATGTGATGTCCTTATCTGGTGAGACAAATCTTGCAAGGTAAAGCCTCCGACTGGAATGGTATTTGTAATATATTTATCTGGCGATGCAATTGTAATATAATGCCTATATCTGGTGATGTAAAACTTGTAATGTAAAGCCTGTATCTGGCGAAGTAAACTTGTAAAGTAAAAGCATTTATCTATCTATATAATTGTAAAGTAAAAGCTTATGTCTGGCTGTGTAAAACTTGTAATGCTAAACTTGTATCCGGCTGTGTAACTGTAAAGTAATGCATGTATCCGGTGATGTAAAATTGTAATGTAAAGCCTGTATCCGGCTGTGTAAAACTGTAATGTAAATCCTGTATCCTGTTGCGTAATGCTTGTAATGCAGAGCCTATATCTGGCCATGTGATTGTAAAGTAAACGCTTGTATGCGGCAATGTAAAACTATAATGTAAAGCCTCTATCTGGCTGTGAAATTTGTAAGGTAAAAGCTTGTATCCTGCTGTGAAATTTGTAAAGTAAAAGCCTATATCTGGCTGTGTAAAACTTTTAATGTAAAGCCTGTATCCGGCTATGTAAATTTGTAATGTAAGAGCCTGTATCCGGATGTGAAATTTGTAAAGAAAAAAGCATGTATCCGGCTGTGAAATTTGTAAAGAAAAAGCATGTATCTGGTTGTGTAATTGTAAAGTAAAAGCTTTTATCCGACTGTGTATACTTGTAAAGTAAAAGTTTATATCCGGCTGTGTAATTGTAAAGTAAAAGCCTATATCCGACTGTGTAATTTGTAAAGTAAAAGCCTGTATTTGGCTGTGAAATTTGTAAAGTAAAAATCTGTATCTGGTTGTGAAATTTGTAAAGTAAAAACTTGTATTCGGTTGTGAAATTTGTAAAGTAAAAGTTTGTATTCGGTTGTGAAATTTGTAAAGTAAAAGCTTGTATCCAGCTGTGAAAATTTTAAAGTAAAAGTCTGTATTCGGCTGTGTAAAACTTATAAAGTAAAAATTTGTATCTGGCTATGTCATTGTAAAGTAGTGCCTATATCTAGCGATGTAAAACTGTAATGTAAAGCTTGCATCTGGCTGTAAAATACCCGCATTAGAAGTTGGGTGTCTGTGAAATGTATTGAAATACCTACATTAGAATGTGGGTGCCTGTGAAATGTATTAAAATACCTGCATTAGGAGGTGGGTACCTGTGAAATGTATTGAATACCTACATTAGAAGGTGGGTGCATGCATTAGAAGGTGTGCGCCTGTAAAATGTACTGAAATATCTGTATTAGAAGGTGGGTGTCTGTAAAATGTACTAAAATACCTGCATTAGAAGGTGGGTACCTGTGAAATGTATTGAAATACCCATATTATAAGGTGGGTGCCTGTAAAATGTACTGAAATACCCATATTGTAAGGTGTGCGTCTGTAAAATGTACTAAAATACCTGTATTAGAAGGTGGGTGCCAGCAAAGTGTACTGAAATATCCGCATTAGAAGGTGGGTGCTTGTGAAATGTATTGAAATACCCGTATTAGAAGGTGGGTTCCTGTAAAATATATTGAAATACCCATATTGTAAGATGGGTGCCAATAAAATGTACTGAAATACCTGCTTAGAAGGTGGGAACCTGTAAAATGTACTCAAATACCCGCATTAGAAGTTGGGTGCCTATAAAATATACTGAAATACCCGTATTGGAAGGTGGGTGCCTGTGAAATGTATTGAAATACCCGTATTGGAAGGTGGGTGCCTGTAAAATGTACTAAAATACCCGTATTAGAAGGTGGGCACTTGTAAAATGTACTGAAATATTCGTATTAGAAGGTGGGCGCCTGGATTGAAAATATAAATGTGTTGAAATACCCGCATTAGAAGGTGGGTGCCTGTAAAATGTACTAAAATACCCGCATTAGAAGGTGGGCGCCTGTAAAATATACTAAAATACCTGTATTAGAAGGTGGGCGTCTGGATTGAAAATAAAAATGTGTTGAAATACCCGCATTAGAAGGTGGGCGCCTGTAAAATTTACTGAAATACCCGTATTAGATGGTGGGTGCCTATAAAATGTATTGAAATACTTGTATTAGAAGGTGGGCGCCTGTGAAATGCATTGAAATATCCGTATTGGAAGGTGGGCGCCTGGATTGAAAATAAAAACGTATGTATTTACACGGGAATTAAAATAATAAGTAAATTGAAATTAATTTTCATGTTTTTTTTGTTTTTAAAAATAAAATAAAACAATAAGGATAATACTGAAAAGTGAAGAAGAAAGAACCATGTCTTGACTTCGATTGTCATGAATAAATAGTATTGTGCATAAGAAATTCAATATCTTTTTTAGCTTATCAAATTCGACGTCAAGATAATTCCTATAGTTTCAAATGGTACCTCAAACATACCTATGTTTCGACAAGATTTGTTCATCTTATTTCACGCAAAGGTTTGAACTATATCTATTCTCATGTTTCAAGTGCCCTCGCCACAAAGAAAAGTCCTAGTTTTCACACATTTGAATATTTTTATGTTAGCACATTTTGCCAAGTATGCTCACGCTCAAAAAGATATTCATGTATGCAATTATGATACCATAAGCTTGAACTTCATGTAAGTCTCCACTAATGTGAGAGCATTTGGAATAAGGTTATGTAGGGCTTGTAATTGGCTTCGTAATGTAAGTTTAGGGACGGGTAGGATATTTATTTAGGATAAAATGACTTAATCTCTCCTTGAGTGTCACATAAAATTTTTGCTTTTAACAATTAATATATATTTGACCCTTAATCTTCTTGGTTGTCTCTTTCTTCTGTTTTGACTTCTTTGAAGTTTTATTTACCAGAGATTTTCTCATTTTACCCCTTCTTGCAATTTTTATCCCCTTTTTTAGTCTTTTTTTTAACCTTGTAGGGGGATTGTCTTTTCAGTTTTTCAACTTCTTTTTTTTAGAAGTCTTCATGATTTCCTTGACTCTTGAGATGTTGCATCTTTGCTTTTAGCAATTTCAAACGTGGGTTTTCCCTCATAATTTGCACATTTTCGATACATTCAGGAAGGTTAGGCCAAGAGAAGGATAGTGCGTGTAAGCACTTCGAAGAATAATGGCTAAGATTTGTTAATCCAAAAAAAAGGTTTTTAGGCTCAAAGTGGGGAAACTAGGGTTTAATGTCATTTGGTTGGCGTTAAAAGGCACAATTGGGTCAAAGAAGGCCTGCAATCCTTTCTCAAACCAAACATCACTCAGGATTTCGCTTCAACAAATATTCTGGCCAAGTTCTAGATCAATCATGCAATGGAATTGAATTTAATCTAAAGCTCACAACACAATGCACTTGAAACTATGAGGCTAGCTTTGTTCTTATATTGGTGCATGCAAGAGAATGTTCAAGTCTAACAAAAGTATGAATAAGAGGTACCAAAAGAATCTATGGTTTATCGTAAGGTCAATCTTCTCTATTGTACCATCTGTATTTTCATATGCACAATTTTTGAATTGTTTTGGTACTAACTAAATCAAAATATGATTCTAAAAGAATATATTTTTTTGAATTTTTTTAATAAAGAATATCGCACCCTAAAAGGGCTGTCTACATATTTCATTGAAATGAGAATTGGGTGAGCGTAGTTCGGGCAAATATGATACAAAATATGCAAATATGATATAGAATATGTATTTAGGAAGTCAAATGTATTTTTGTGGAAGAAAAAGTAGTAGTAATAGTAGTAGTAGTAGTAGTAGTAGTAATAGTAGTAGTAGTAGTAGTAGTAGTTGTCATAACCTGATCCCTCGTGCACTTGAGTAGTGCCTGGATGGTCTCCTTAACAGGGTGGCCTACCCAAGTTAATTCAAATAATTACTAACCGATGTCTTATATTTTCTTTCATAATACATGTCTAATCAGACACAATCAAAGATATCTATTGAATTTAAAATTATGTACAAAATGAAAGGATCTGAGTGTAACCTTAGAAAAATTTTGAGAACTTTCCTAAAAAAATTTCCCCAATTTCTGTTGTAATCGAATGGGAAGCTAACATAAAATATGACTAAGCACTTACAGCGCTTATGTATCCCGTTAAAGTGATTTAACACAAAATCAATTATTTTCATCCTATCAAATATTTCTCATGCTCCTAACTGTAATGATCCCAATTGGATTGAAGATGTGCCACTTAAAATATTTACACAAAATTATTTTCTGACATTTTGAAAAAATGAGTATCGAACCCTGGAAGGATCGCCTACGAATCTCAAAGAATTGAGAATTAGGTATGCGTAGTTCGTGAAATATGGTATAAAATACATGCACAACTTGATTTTGATTTTTTCCAAAAAAGAAACAAAGAAAAACGTGCACTAAACCCAAGAAGGGTTGCCTACGTATCACGCTAAATGGTGAGAATCAAACCCGCGTAAATCTGGCAAATATGGTATAAAATGCATATTTCAAAAAATTAAAGTATGTTTTGAAAGAAAAATAACATGAATGAAAAAAACGAGTATATTAAAGGACAATCTATTCACATTAAAAACATCGAACAAAAATCTTTGTTTTTGTTTGTAAAGTAAATTAAATAAACAAAGCGAGATGTGTTTATTGAATATAAAATAGTACCCAAGAACTAAAATATACACAAAATTCGTGAA
The DNA here is from genome assembly GCA_000787875.1 of Solanum virginianum. Taxonomy (NCBI): domain Eukaryota; kingdom Viridiplantae; phylum Streptophyta; class Magnoliopsida; order Solanales; family Solanaceae; genus Solanum; species Solanum virginianum. The sequence goes on along the minus strand of DF362634.1, from coordinate 32,912 downwards.
CTATTTTTTTTTCTTTTTTTTAGCCAAAAAAAAAATCCCCCATTTTATTGTGAAAGTTTGAGGGGAATATGACTGAGCCATTTTGGCGCCTGCGTATCTTCAAAAAATGAGAATCAGGTCAAACGTAGTTCAAATGGTTGATTACTGTCTATGAGGAAAATTGTGTTTAAAACAGATAGCTATGGATGAGAATCTGATGTATTTCAAGAAGGAAAGAATGTATAGAACAATATTAATAGTTCTTGGAAAAAGGTAAAAAAATTCAAAAGAATTTTTTATATGATTATGACAAAAATTAAAGACAAAAATTACCGTGAAGAAAAAATTGATATGATTGTGAAGGTGACAGTAGAAATTAAAAACAAATGTGAAGTATTGAAAAATTCTCAAGCTCAACAAAAGTGAATTGAAATTGTGCAACAAAATGAATGAGAATGAAAATGATGTGTAAAGTATGTATGAGCAACAAAATAATGTGTAGTAAATATTGAAAGAAGTAGAATATGCAAAAACATGTATCAAATAAAATATATATAACAGATAATAGACAAAATTCATCTGGCTAAAATAACGACAAAATTATATGTACGACCACCTAATGTGTCTAGGAGTAGTATTACCTATGTTGATAAAGATTATTCGAAGAAATGTGAAAAAATGCATAATAATCTAAATGCATCAAATCTAGAACTAAGGAACTTTGAAAAAAATTAAAAAAATCAGAAAAGTGTATGACACTTCATCACATGCTTAGTGTATGGTAATATATGTTCAAAACATATTAGAAACAAAGTGACAGTTAAATAAAGGGACAACAAATACACAACTATTTTTATGAAATAATGAATAAAAAAATTGATAATGTAAAGAAGTTATGTAAATAATGAACAAACATTTATGTGCAAAATATAAATGATCAATATAGTTCACAATGTATAGAACAAAAGAATCAAACAATTACATAATTGATATGCGAAAAGTTACCTCCCCCAATTGAAAAAATGAGTCTACTATGGTTAAAACCTTGATATCCCCAGCATAGTCGTCATCCTGTTGAGCCTTGTTTTTTATCGAGGTTAAACAAAGCTCAACTCATAAACTGTATAATAACTTATTCTTTTACAATTTATAAGTTGAGCTTTGTTTAACCTCGGTAAAAATAAGGCTTAACACTTATGATTGATGAGGTTATGGTATATTTGGCCTTTGTTGGACATGACTCTATAGTGATTTATGATATACATACACTTTGATGTACTCCTAATGATTGTTGGGCACTGGTTCTCTCCATTTGGTCTGGTATATCTATTGTATCTGAGAGAGGTAGTAGTACTGTTATATGGGTTGGATTGAGATTTTAAGATACCTAGGTTGAGAGGTTGTCGCCTATGTTAACCCTGGGCACGACATGATTTTGGAGTTTTGGATCTGGATATACTAGTTGAGTAAGTGATTGATCGATATCTCGAGTCCTAGATGACGTTCCCCATCACCATTTGAGCATAAGTCGTGATGTCTGATGAGTTTGAATCCTAAGTGTCATGGTCTGAGTCCCGATGGTCGCGACTATGATCCCAGGTGGCAGATAAAGATTTTGAGGATCGACTGCCGATTAAGATTTGGTTTCACTCTAGGTTTGAGACACTATTATTTATTCAAAGAGAGATATGACACACTGATTGTTTCAGGTCTGAGACGTGGTTGATTATGGGTCATAGACCTCATTGATTATATTTTGGGTCGACGACCCTACTAATTCCACTTGGGGCCGAGACCCTGTGATTGATATTCTAAGATGAGACAAATTTGTTTATGCAAGGGGGATTCTTTCTCCCATGGGGAATATGTCCCATCGTTATACATGTATATTTTGGATCAGGTGTAATGTGTCTGTACAAGGGCAAGGACCCAGTTGACATATGATTGTTGGGGCAAGGCCCTGTGATTGATTACCTGTGGATTCACACACCTATGCATTCCCTATTGTGCGTGGGTGTACCTCCTGGGCTTATGGGGGCTTAGGGGGATTTCAGGCTTAGACACTAGGGCCTTATACCCACGTACAACCGATCTGTTATCATGTGATATTAGGAGTTGGGTTCTAATATGTCTCGTTTGATCAGATTGTGCGCAAATGTAACTTCTGGGCTTATGGTGGCCCCATTGGTCTACAAGCATAGTTATTAGGGCCTTGTACCCGCGTACAACATTATGCCTTAGTTAAGGACTGTTGTGGTATAAGCCTACACAACTTTTGTCAGTTGGTATTGATGTTCATCACTTGGGTTGGTTCAGGATATCGTTGTTCATCACTTAGATTAGTTCAGTTATCATTGTTCATCTCCTTGTTTGGCTCAGTTATGGTGAGGGTCTCCAGACATGTTGTTTCCTTGATTTGAGTTCTTATTTGGCTAGACCTGTTGTAGTTCTTTATAGTTAACTCCTCTAGATTTACTATATTTCACTTGATCGACAAAATGATGCCTACTGGGTGCCTCTTTCTAATACTCACCTCATATATTATTGTATCTTCCTATGGTGCAAGTCCAGGTGCAAGCCGTGATTAGTGATTTAGGGATTCGAGAGCGCATAAGAGACTTCTTTTGGGTGAGCATCAGCAGCTCGAGCTTCATTGCAGTCTCCTTCATTGTGATGGTCGTCTTTTGCTTTTCGACATTAGCCTTGTATAGTAGAGTTATGTATTTATAGGTGCACTCCTGATTTTCTTTATTATTATAGTTATTTATATATGTATATGATATGTCCTTGCATCTTTTGTAGCTCTGTATAGTTGATTTTTAGGTTCTGGATAGGTTTCAGTTATTTGTGTTACCATTTTCTTTATGATTATGACTAGAGAGAACTAGGATAGGTACCCTGGGGTTGGGTAATCGGTTTTCCTATAAGTGGGATCTAGTAGGCGCTATTATGACCGGACCAAGTCATTACACCAACTCATAGGAAACCTTTCCAACTCAACTTAGGATCTTATAAGGTCCCACATATCTAGGACTCAATTTATCATTCTTGCCAAATGCATTACACCCTTTATGGGTGAAACCTTCAAATAGGCTTAGTCACCTTCATTAAACTCAAGATCCTTCTTCTAAAATCCTAGAATTTAATTTTTTTTCCTTGGATGGAATATAATTAAAGCTGTCAAATCAAATTAGAAAGTACTTAACTTAAAATCAACTACGAAAAAGGTTGGAATAATAGTGCCCAAAATTAGATCACTTTGATGACAATATTTACTATCAAAAAGTTCTTTATTTAGATAGTATTTAGTACATTGTATAATTACAACAATAGCAAAAAAGTCCCACCTAAAGTATTTAAATTTATAGAAGATGAATCCATGAAGGGAAATCGAGATTTGAAGGAGAAAATTCAGAGGTATATACGAGTACATAGAGAAGAATAAAAACATAATACATTGTCATGCCCCGAGCCTACACCCTACACGTGATCGACACTCGAAAATCATTTCTGATCTCAAGTGAACCACTTGGCCTAGCTACTTACTCAGCGAAAGACTTAATAATAGTGGAAAGGGTTTAAATAAGCAACATAAAACTACTAGACTTGTCTGAATAACTGAAAAGATAAATAGCTCAACAGTGAAATCAATTTTGATCAGAACTGAAGTATCTAACACATAGTCTATGGAACCTCTACTATAGTCTGAAGGGACTACCAGGGCAGACCCCAAGTAGCCAGAACTGAAGTTAAGACTGAATTGAAATAACATCAACCAAACAGCCTTGGACTGAGAGGAGGCCTCACCACTCTCTGGAAGCTATCAGGTTCTCAATGAAGCGGCTGCTGAGGAAAACTGTCACCTGTGTCTGCATTATAAAATGATGCAGATCCTAAGGATGTCAGTGCATAGAATATATGATATATAAGATGACCAAAATAGTAACTCAGGATAACATAACGTTTCTCAATGGATATAAGCATAACTCATAATAAAGTAACAGTAATCATAAACACTTTATATGCTAAAAGTAACATCCTGAAAATTGGTAAAAATATATTTTTCTTAGTTTGAGGAGTTTCTCTAATCGATAATCACCATTATGAGATTTGTGGTGATATAACGTCTTGCCTATGCTGCTAAAGTCGTCCCGTACTTTGCCAGGGTAGGGGACGAAGAACTAGGGGACTAGATCCATCCCAAAACTGGGCCATCCCAGTGGGTAATGAGGAAGGTACTGTGGTACAATCCTATTCTATGTTGGCTACATAGTTTATGAGTTCAAGTAATTAATTCTACTCTCACCCATATTTGTGCTCAATACTACTCTCAAAATAATTTTATATAGCTCAAACTTAAAGAATTGTAGATTCTTTAAGTTTTGTTTCTCGGGGACTTAGCCCAGCTTACTACTTAGCTTTCTCATTTGACTTCTTTAACTTGTCTGAAAACTAATATCGACTCAAGTGATACATAATCGGGCTAGATTTCTTGGCTAATATGCAAAAACCAGTTCTAAAAATGTATTTCTTGAACTTAGCTTAAAAGTACTCATACTAGTCTTTCTCTTCTTGAAATAATATCAAGATTTTTCAAGAAAACTCAACAATAATAAATCTTGTTCATCAATGGATGTAAATTGGATGACAATACTTTAATTGCACAACATAAAAACCAAGATAATAATATTCATCAAGAATATATGGAAATTATCATACTTTACAATATTTACATGGATTTAGTCTCAACAAATACTTGAAAGTTCATGGGTGAAAACTAACTTTTATTCTTAAAGATATTCTTGAAATAATAGTTTTTAGGGTGGCGTTACATACCTTGGAAAGAACTCTTGGTGAATTGGAGGGATTTTCTTGAAGGCCCTAACTATTCTTGATCTTACGCTTGAAGTTCTGGGAAGAGTTTTCTATACATGAACGAATGAATGAGAAAGAAAATAATTTTGGACTTAAAATGACTTTAAAACATCTAATTTATGGTTATGGGGTGTGGGAAAGGTCGAAACTACCCCTTTCCATCAAAAGAAAAAAAACTGCTTCCTCCTGCACTAGTGTATTATTACACTTTTTCATGAATTTTTCAGTTTCGTCGAATTTTTGGAAAAACGCAAGTGTGGTTCCCATCCCTAGCGCGTTGCGGAAGGGGAGAAAAAACCTCACTATTTTTTATTTTCTTGGAAAAAATAATTCACATTTTTTCGCGTTAAAGTTTAGTCAAGACCATTTTCCAACTCAGTTTTTCGCACTGATCGTAAATTTGATCTCGAATTTGCAATCAGAAATTGGGAAGTCACGTTACGTGTAAGGTTAATTCTAGGGGTACTTCTGTCTTTTCATGAATGTTACAATATTTTCCCCTAGGAATCATTCGTCCTCGAATGATAATGATATGAACAAAATAACTCAAAACATAAGATTCTCAAACTTAACAAACATAAATCTTCAAGGTGGATTATGGAAGTTTACCTTCAAGATCCTCATTTAGGCCAACGAACAAGTGTGGATACTTAGCCTTCATATCTTCCTCTGCCTCCCATGTTGCTTCCTCCACAAATTGGTTCCTCCATAGAACCTTCACCGAAGCAATCTCCTTGGTCCACAGTTTACAATATTGCCGGTCTAATATTTGCACTGGGACCTCTTCATAAGACAAATTGTCCTTAATTCCAATACTTTAAACTGGGACAACTAGAGAGGGATCTCACAAGCACTTCTTAAGCATGGAAATATGAAATACCGAATGTATGAGACTTAATTCTGTCGGTAACTCTAACTCATAAGCAACGTCACCCACTCTTCTCAGGATCTAATAAGGCCCAATATATCATGGGCTGAGCTTCCCCTTCTTCCTGAATCTCATAACTCCCTTCATAGGATATACCTTTAAGTATACCTAATTGTCTACTTCAAACTCTAAGTCTCTTCTTCTAACATCCGTGTAAGGCTTTTGTCTGCTCTGAGCTCTCTTGAGCCTCCCCTGGATAACCTTCACTTTTTCCATAGCCTGATGGACTAGATCAGGTCCTATCAATCATGCCTCACCAACTTCAAACCACCCTATGGGTGATCTATAACTCCTCCTATAAAGAGCCTCATACGGTGCCATCTGTATGCTAGACTGGAAGCTATTATTATAAGAGAACTCAATCAAGGGTAAATAATTATCCCAGTTAACTTTAAAGTCTATTACGCACACCGTCAACACATCTTCTAGGGTCTGTATAGTTTGCTCTGCTCGCCCGTCTGTCTGTGGATGGAAAGTTGTGCTAAGATTCACCTTTGTACCAAGCCCTTCTGAAAGTACTTCCAAAATTATGCATAAATTGAGCTCATTTATCTGAAATAATGGATATAGGGACCCCATGTAGCCTAACAATCTCCTTAAGATAAAGTCTGGCATAATCTTCAGTTGTATCAGTCGTCTTGACAGGTAGAAAGTGAGCTGACTTGGTCATTCTATCTACTATGACCCATATCAAATCATGTTGTCTATGGGATCGAGGTAAGCCTATTACGAAGTCCATATTAATCATCTCCCACTTACATTCTGGAATTTTTATGTTTTGGGCTACACCACAAGGCCTTTGGTGCTCGACCTTAACTTGCTGGCAATTTGGGCATCTAGACATAAACTCGGCATTGTCCTTTTTCATACCACCCCACTAATAGACTTCTCGCAAATCTCTATACATATTTGTTGCACCAGGGTGGATAAAGTATCTGGCATTATGAGCCTCAGCCAAGATCCTATCTCTAAGGTCGTCAACACTTGGGTCACACAATCTGCCTTGGTATCTCAGGACACTATCTCCCCCCTTTGAGAACACCAATACTTTCTACTTCTGAACATCTTCTTTTAATTGGAGGAGAATGGGGTCCTTGTCTTGTTTTTGTTTCACTTCTACCACAAGGATGACTCAGACCCATTTTTGACAATGGCACCGCCTTCATCAGAATCTTCAATCTGCACCACTAAATGCGCTAGTCTGTGAACGTCCTTAGCTAACTCTATCTTTTCGTCCTTAACATGGGTTGTGCTCCCCATGGTCACCCTGCTAAGAGCATCAACAACTACATTAGCTTTACCTGGATGATAGAGGATACCCATATCATAGTCTTTCAGTAGCTCCAACCATCTACTCTGTCTCAAATTCAACTCCTTCTTGCCAAACACATACAACAAGCTCTTGTGGTCTGTGAATACATCCACGTGTCCACCATATAGATAGTGTCTCTAGATCTTCAGAGCAAACACCATCGCAGCAAGCTCAAGATTATGAGTTGGGTAATTATTTTCATAAATCTTAAGCTGTCTAGAGGCATATGCTATTACCTTGCTTCTCTATATTAGTATACAGCCCAAGCCAACTCTAGAAGCATCACAATATACTACGAAATCATCAACTCCATCTGGTAGGGATAAGACTGGGATTGTGGTCAGCTTAGTCTTCAACTCTTGGAAACTCTTCTCACACACTTCTGACTACTCGAACTTAGTCTTCTTATGAGTCAGGTTAGTCAAGGGGGCTAAGATAGAAGAAAACCCCTCTATAAACCGTATATAGTACCCCGCTAAGCCCAAGAAACTCCTTATCTCTGTGGGAGTTGTGGGCCTTGGCCAATTATTTACCGCCTCAATATTTTGGGAATCAACTTGGATACCCTCACCAGACACAATGTGCCCCAGAAATGCCATAGATGCTAACTAGAACTCAAACTTAGAAAATTTAGCATATAGTTGTTGATCCTTAAGGGTCTGAAGGACAACTCTAAGATGGTCTGTATGCTCCTCCTTATTTCGGGAGTAGATCAGGATATCATCTATGAACATAATAAGAAACATATCTAGATACGACCTCAACACCCTGTTCATAAGTTCCATGAAAGCTACTGGTACATTTGTCAGGCCGAAGGACATGATCAAAAACTCATAATGACCATATCGAGTTCTGAAAGTTGTCTTAGGAATGTCTCTCTCTCTCTAACTTTAAGCTAATGGTACCCAAATCTGAGATCTACCTTGGTAAAATAGGTAGCACCCTGAAGTTGGTCGAATAAGTCATCAATTCTAGGAAGACAATACTTATTCTTAATGGTAACCTTGTTCAACTGATGGTAATCTATGTACATCTATATCTGTCACGACCCAGCCCGTGGGCCGTGACTAGTGCCCGGTTGGGACACTCAGACACAAATGCTAAGCCAGATTTCAATTATAATGGCTATCTTATTTTTATAAAAATTTTGGCAGAGTTTCCTTTGTTTTATTGACTACCAAAACCCTGCATTCAGAAAAATCCCAGCAGACTATTATCCAAATATATACGCGAGCCGACAAGGTCACTGCTGTGGTTAAACCACCCAATATATATAACATACATACATAATCATACAAGCTGCCATAACCCATACACACAGGCATTCACAGACCTCTATACAAATAGACTGAATCATAAAACGGGACAGGGCCCCGTCATACCCTCGAATATGTATAAATACAAAATAGAGAAATAAGTGTATATACCTAGTGTTTGCTTCGAAGCAAAAGGAGCACTTCAAACGGCAGTCAGAGATCCTAAGCTGGAGGCTCACTACTCTGTACGTTGGTACCTGCGGGCATGAAATGTAGCCCCCGAAGCAAAGGGGGTTAGTACAAAATACGTACCAAATATGTAAAGCTGAATGTACAAAATGTAAATCAAAGTAGCAGTTTAACAGGGGAGTATGAAAACCAAATGTATGTCCAAAAATATTAAAATATTTATTTTCAGGATACCAAACCATGTCTAACGGACTGGAACCGGTGGTGACCTCCAAAACATATGCCATCTACCGTAAATGCCAGAAATTTCAAATTTCTGAAATCTCCGCCACATATCACACCTAGGATAAGTGAGCTAGGCATCCCTATACTCACAAATCCTAATACCAAAATGGCATAGTGCAAAAGTTGGGCCGCTCGAGTTAACGAATCGTGCCCACTAAAGATAGGTCCTGGACCGCTCGGGTTATCGAGTCGCGTCCACTAAGAATATGTCCTGGACTGCTCGGATCACGAGTCACGTCCACTGAGGATATATCTTGGACTGGATTTCCTATTCCAGATTCTTTTTAAATTGTTAAAATTTCATAAAAGGGTGTCGTGGGTCCCATCGTCGAGGGAAATAAAGACTAACCTGACTTAGGAGGATCAGATCATATGAACTGCTACGAAATGTTTCAGAATAGTCTTTAAAGCAACCCGGCCTTTTCGTCAAAAGTTACGCTTTTCAAGTATTAGAAAAAAAATATGTTCTTCCAAAACTTATTAATTTTTCCTTTCTTCTCCTTATCTC
>DF362634.1:0-20745 GCA_000787875.1 Solanum virginianum | reverse complement strand
CTTTGTCGGGGTAGGGGACAAAGCAACCATTTGTGCCCATAAGGCACTCTCCGGGATGAGACCTACCACACTTACCATAAGTAGGATAATAGTTTGCTCCTTGAGCTACACTACCCTATGATTAGTTTTCCAAAAACCTACGGTGTGAGAACCCTACTCATTCCTGACTCTCAGTGCTGGTGCACTAGCGGATGAAGGTGATGGTCTGGCTGTCTTAGGCTAAAAAGATGAGTGACTTCCACCTCCAATCTCTCTCTTGTCTGCCTTCTGGCCCGATACCTTGGCTCTCTTGCTCCTAAACTTCTGCCTATCCTGCATCTTCTCCTCCTCTACCTACTGCACATATGTCATCAAATGAGCTATATCCATATCCCCAATCATCATTGCATTCCTGCCTTCTCTCTTAGTCATTCGAGAGAGCCCGAACATGAAGAGATCCATTCTAGTATGCATATCTCCCACCATAGTTGGAGCATAATGGGACAGCTGAGTAAACTTAAGGTTGTACTCTCGTACGCTCATAGTCTCTTGCTTCAGATTGAAAAACACCCTTACCTTAGCCTACCTCATCTCTCTAGGATAATATAGAAAGGCCTCCTCAAACACTGCCCAACTAATAGCTGACATCTTATCTCCCTTGCTCCCTTTCCACTATTCAAACTAGAGTCTGGCTACCCCCTTGAGCTGGCAAGCAGCCAGCTCATCCCGCTCAATATCACGAATAAGCATAACCTGAAACACCTTCTGAAGCTCCTCAATAAAATTTTCAGGATCCTCTTTCACATTAGACCCCGTGAACTCTAGTGAGTTCATCCGCAGTAACTCACAAACTCTGCCGGAATCCGACTCGTCGTTCTTACCATTTCCCTAGCAACCTCCCTGAGTAGTGATCGCCTGAGCCAAAGTTTGGATGGCTTGGCGAAGCTCATCATTAGAGATGTCTGCTTGTTGTGGCTACTCCACAAGCATAGCTGGACCTCTAGGTTACTCAGGAATTCGGCCAGGCTAGTTTGCGTTTCTCCTAGCTAGGTGTCCTCTGCCCCTTACTGGTTCGTTAGCCCTGCGTGGAGGTATGATCTGAAAAATACAGTGTGAATGCACAAGTTAGAAGGGACTTCATAGAGATACATTCTAAAGCACGAGACAAAGAATAACAATTAATAATGCCACTTCCTAATGCCCCGTAGCGTCCCTATTATAGATGTGGCATGCTTCACAACCATAATATGGACTCTACTAGACACGGTTCCATAGACTCTCTAGGACTCTTGAACTCTAGGCTCTGATACCAAGTTTGTGACGGCTCGAGCTTACACCTTGGACGTGGCTAACACTCGAAAACCATTTCTGGTCCCAAGCAAACCACTTGGCATGGTAACTTACTCAGTAAAAGACTTAATAATAGTGGAAAGGCTTTAAATAAGCAACATAAAACTACTAAACTTGTCTGAATAACTGAAAAGAAAAATAGCTTAATAGGGAAATCAATTTAATCAGAACTAAAGTATCTAACACATAGACTATGGAACCTTTACTAAAATAGTCTGAAGAGACTACTGGGACAGGCCCAAAGTAGCCAAAACTGAAGTAAAGACTAAAATGAAATAATATCAACCAAAGGGCCTCGGACTGAGATGAGGCCTCACCATTGTCTGGAAGCTATCAGGTTCTCAACGAAGCGACTACTGAGGAACTCTGTCACCTGCGTCTGCATCATAAAATAATATAGGTACTGAGGACGTCAGTACGTGGAATATGCAGTATATAAGATGGCAAAAATAGTAACTCAGGATAATATAACATTTCTTAAAGGATATAAGTATAACTCATAATAAAGTAACAGTGATCATAAACACTTTATATGCTAAAAGTAACATGCTAAAAACTGGTAAAAATATATTTTTCTTAGCTTGGGGTGTTTCTCTAACCGACAACCACCATTATAAGCTTCGTGGTGATACAACATCTTGCCCACGCTGCCAAAGTCATCCCGTACTTTGTCGGGGTAGGGGACAAAGAACTAGGGGACTGGATCTATCCCCAAACTAGGCCATCTAGGTGGCTAATGAGGAAGGTACCGTTGTACAATCCTATGCTATGCTGGCAACATAGTTTATGAGTTCGAGTAATTAATTCTACTTCTACCCATATCGGTGCTCAATACTACTCCCAAAATACTTTTATATAGCTCAAACTTAAAGAATTATAAATTCTTGAAATCTGGTTTCTCGGGGACTTAGCTCAACTTACTACTTAGGTTTCTCATCTGACTTCTTTATCCTGTCTGAAAACTAATATCGACTCAAGTGATTCAAAATCATGCTACATTTCTTAGCTAATATGCAAAAAATCAGTTCTAAAAATGTATTTCTTGAACTTATCTTAAAAGTGCTCATACTAGTCTTTCTCTTCTTGAAATAATATCAAGATTTTTCAAGAAAACTCAATAATAATAAATCTTGTTCATCAATGAATGTAAATTGGATGACAATACTTTAATTGCACAATATAAAAACCAAGATAATAATATTTGTCAAGAATCTATGGAAATTATCATACTTCACAAAGTTTACATGAATTTAGTCTCAACCAATACTTGAAAGTTCATGGGTGAAAATTAACTTTTATTCTTAAAGATATTCTTGAAATAATAGTTTTTAGGGTGACCTTACATACCTTGGGAAGAACTTTTGGTGAATTGGAGGGATTTTGTTGAAGGCCCTAACTGTTCTTGATCTTACACTTGAAGTTCTAGGAAGGATTTTCTTTACTTGAACGAATGAATGAGAAAGAAAAATATTTTTGGACTTAAAAAGACTTTAAAGATCTAATTTAGAATTCTGGGGTGTGGAAAAGGTCGAAACTACCCCTCCCCATCAAAAGAAAAAAAAAACACCTCCTTCTGCACTAGTGCGCGACGCGCACTACTGTTTATTACACTTTTTCATGAATTTTCCAGTTCCGTCAAATTTTTGAAAAAATCCAAGTGTGGTTCCGTGCCCCTAGCGCGTCGTAGAAGGGGTACGAAAACCTCACTATTTTTTATTTTCTTGGAAAAAAATAATTTGCATTTTTTTGCATTAAAGTCGAGTCGAGACGTTTTCCAACTTAGTTTTTGTACTGATCGCAAATCCGGTCTCGGATTTACAATCGAAGAATGGGAAGACATGTTACGTGCAAGGTCAATTCTAGGGGTACTTCCATATTTTCACGAGTGTTACATATGTTCTACGAGAGCAATGAAAAAACATTGTACATAATTGGTTGAAGTAGTTTCCTACTTACCTCACAATCATCTAGTTAGACTATTTTAGTATAACACTCTAGTTTAGAAGCCTTGAGTACAGATAAGTTATCCTAAAAATGACCTACAGTTTTGTTTCACATGGTGACTTATGGCCCGTAAATAGACATATGAACCTGTAGGTTTCATTCTTAAACATAGAACTTTAGGAAGGGAAAATGTTTCCAAGTGTGGGGTAACCTACAGACCAAGTGACGGCCCATAGAAAATTATACATTCCGTAGGAAGGGTCATGAGTAAGACTATCAAACATGAAGGAAATTTAGAGTTTTCTGAAAGATGGCCTACGTCTTATTAGATGGCCTGTAAACTAGGATAAAGTCTGTAGGGTGCTTCGTGGAATAAGGCCAAGAAAAAGGAGAAAAATGGCTTAGTGTGGAGGGACTTTTCGAGCCTAACCACGACTCGCAAAAATTTATACCACCGTAACAAGGCTCCGTAGCTTTAGGTCAAGCAAGTTCAGTTTTCAGAAATTTCAGATGTGTTACTAGACAAGAAGGACCTACAACTTGTGGATTGACTTACGGCCCATATTCGGGAATTCATAGGCTGAATCTGAAAGTTTTAATGAGGAGCAATTTTGTCATTTTCATCAATTTTATTCCTAAACTACATCACTTTGGAACCGAGAAAGGGACTCTATATCAGCCTTTAAGCACTAATTTCCTCATTCAATCCCTCATTCCACACTCTCTAAATTTCTAAGGCAAAAGTGGTCTCAAGAATAAGGCAAGGCAAGAACTAGGGTTTTCAAATTCTTCCCTAAAGGCTTCAAGATTGTTCCTATCTAGTTTTCCCAAGGTATATGAGTTGATTTACGGGTATCCTTTGACCCATAAAGTTTCATTATTGAGTATTTAAACTTTTCTTTAACTTCCTTAAGTTAATGTACATGCTTGTGATGATTTCATGACATTTATGTCATCAAATGTTATTTATGATATCCTACAACTATTTTACTAAGTATATATACATGTTTGAACTATTGATGATGACTCCATGATGGGTCTTGACGTCGATAAAGGTTGGGTGGTTTCTATATTCCTTAAAAAGAGAAATTTTCTTATGGCTTATGTGATTTATGATTATTCTATTTAAAAAGCCTAACCCATTTGGTTTTCGAGTAAAGCTTTATGATATATGATAATGATTAGGGTATTAAAGTTAAGTTTTAAGTAATGATTTGTCAAATATATAAGCATGTTGATAATTGTCCTAAAAGATGTTTTAGAAAGGTGCCCAAGATGAAATGTCAATCCTCACTTAGTGGTTCCTAATGTAAGAGCTACTCCTATGATTGCTACTTATGATTCTAAGTAGTATTTTAAGAATTTTGTGGAATGACTTAGCACCGAATGGAACTTATCATGATACCAGAGTTATACCAAGCTTTCATGAATTATAAAAGGATTACGAAGGACAATTATTCTACATTAGATTTTATTCAGCACCGGCAGAGATACTGTTTGATGAAATTAAACCAGTTATTACAGTGATTAAAATAGGAATGACCCAAGATTATATAATCCTAGAGGAAATTACAACACAACCACTTATTTCAAAGGTTGAATTACCGGATTTTTATACTAATAAAAGAATTATAGGAATAAGTACCATACTAGTAGAATTATGAAAAGTCTATGACGAAGGAAATATATGGAAATACCACTTAAGGAATCACTTATTGATATACTCAACAGCCAAGGAACAAAGGCCACAAGATATAATGGAAATACGCAATTGGTCCATGTCACTACCCATTGTCCCTAACTATGTGCCACCATAGGAGCCCTTGTAGGCTAAGCTAGTGGATCCACATAGGCCATTTATGTTAATATGATACATGCAAAGTTGACGGAGTTCCACCCAATAAGTGGTCTTCTCATGCCAACGTAGAGGGTTCTATTGGATTCCATGCAGTATCTCAGATTGTCTTAAATGTCGGTTAAGGTCTACCACCACAAGTTATGATTACATGATATGCTTTCATTACATGTTATGTTTTATGCATAGACTCTTATTCATATTGAGTCATATTTTTTGTGCATGTATGTTTTAGCTCACTTTATATATATATGTACTTATATGTTTTGTTTATAAATGATGGCATTACAATTTCATAATGCACTGCACCTCACATACTTAGTACTTTCCAACGTACTAACACATATTTTATCTACATGATTTAACCATTACAGGGACAGGCACTCTTCCACAAGCTCGTGCTAGTACTTAGCGTTCAAGACTAGCTTTATTATTCATGGTGAGCTCCTAGTTCGGGACTCCTCCACTTTTCATTCTATCATGTATCTTAATTTTATTTTGAGATAATGTATTTGTAGCCTTTTAAGGCGTTTACTTTCTATGTTGCACTAGTATGATTTCTTTCTATTTGATGGAGACCAACTATTACCAGTCCCATCCATCGATGTAATAGTTGTTATGCTTTTGGACACAAAAAAATGAATGTTAGTTATTGTTTAATAGAAAAAGGATATTTAGGAAAAATCACTAGAAACTTTTAATTAATTTAAGAAAAGTCAATTTTTCAAAAAAATAAGAAAGAGTCGCCCCTTAATTTTTTAAGAGATTAAAAAAAAAATTATATTAAGATTTCAACAGAAAAAATTTTAAAATTTTAGAGAAATGAGTAAGGGCCTAATTTCCACTTTAAGAAAAAAACTAATCACTCAAAATGACTACTAACTTGCGGTTGACTAATGATTAAAACATTTAACTAACTTCGGATAATCAATGTTTAAAATGGAACTTGGAAAAATATAAGTAAAGAATTTTTCTTTTTAAATTGTTTAAGAACCTTTTAGAGAAATTTAAAACCTAGCCACACTGTCTAACTTTGGTACATTTTAAAATTTTTAAGAAAAATTTGAAGTTTCAAAAGTTTTCTAACAAAAATGGCTACATAAGAGAAGAGAAAGGAATTCATAATCCTTTTCAATAAAAACACTTGAAAATTCCTTTTAAAAGAATAAAATCTTTTAGGAGACTCTTGAAACATAATAAAAGACTAGAAATATTTATTTTTTTAAAAAAAAGTAGCAATTTGAGGACTTTAAAGAATTTCCACAAGAAATAAAGTTTCACCAAAATGACTAACTAAAATTCACCAAATTATTTGAAATAAAGAAAATAACAGAAATGGTTAACTATGGAAAATTTAATTAGATTAAAATTAAAACAAACAAAATGTTGGAATTAGAGTTAACACAAGCAAATAAATAAGGAAAAATCACCCCTATACACTTTTATAGATAAGCTAAAAGAAAGGCCTGCCCGGTCCTTTAGCATTTCCTGTTTGCAGCTGCATGAATTGGGATTTTGGCCTCTTCAGATTACTTGGGTTTTAACCCAAGAATTTGCTTCTCTTTCACTCCAAAACAGATCCAATTGACGAGGTTGACTCGAAGACATTGGGTTTAACTCAACCCCGAGAATGCAATGAAGTAACGCCCAATTGGACTCGAGGATGAATTCACATGAAATAACAAAAAAGGAACAAAGATTAGCGCTCGTATATAAATATTACTCTTAACACTTAACTAAGAACTTTGTACTTGAACAATTAAAATACTGAAAGATGTATGAAACAACAAAGAATAGCCATTCATGAATTTGAGGATTTCAAACCTTTAACATTTGACAAGAATCAAGACTGGGGAAAACTAAAAGGTCAACACCATATAGTATGATAGCACAAACTCAAATTGCTCTTGTTCAACTCATCCAGATTCTAATCAGATTTTTAACAACATTTAAGGCTACAACAATCAGACATTTTTGAAATTACGATTCACAAGATAACCGAGATCAAACTTCAAACGATATCCATTAAACAAGAGGCTGTACCGAACAACAACAAAATAGCTAGACGTATAGGCAGGCCAGCAACATCAATTGATCAACATGTCAAACCTTAAACCTGGACAACCAGAGAACTGTACTCACACTGATCCATAGAAGAGATGAGATCTGAACTAATCTAGCCAAACATGGGACTTGACCCTTGACTGATGCAAAGAAGAGACATAAAGAAAATCTAATTGAAGAGTCACCTACACTAATCAAGAATCATACCCAACGCAAACATGCTTGAGGTAAAGCAAGAGCTCCAATCTGAATGTAAAGACTCACGCTTGGCCAGACAACACATTTTATACGCACAATCGAATAATCGACAAGAAACGAACTAAATATACTAAGTGGATTCCTCATTTAAGATTACAGGAACAACAAATATGCCAACAATTAGTCAAAGCAAGATATTAAGGATTCCTAGCCAAATGAACAGTAAATCACATTTCAACATAGGAGAAAAAAATCAACAACTCATAAACAGGGAAACAGAGAACATCAGAACAAAGTTAAGAAAGGCTTTACCTGTTTCTGGGCAGTGAATGGGGCGTTTCGACCTCAAGTCTACGTTCCAACAATAACAAACTTGAGCAAGTTTAAAATCAGATTTCGATTGAGATTGAAAGAGAATGCTAGGACGAGATCTTTTAGAGCAAATTGTTAGTGTTTATGAGAGTGTGAGGGGGCAGAAAGTTTTTTTTTTCTTTCTTTTTGATCAGAAAGTGACTATTCATAGGCAGTGAAGAGCTTGGGTTTGTATTTTGGGCGGGATACTGAATTCATTCAGATTTCAAACTTGGTCAAAACTTGAATTTGAACGTTTGAAGTTTGTGACTCCACGGCAGAGCAATCAGAAAAAGAGAGGAAAGAGTCTCAAAGAGAAATATTGAAATCATACTATCTCAGTGAAATTTGACCAGCTGAAGAGCCTGTGACAGAGTTTGCACGAAAATGGAGCAACAATTTCATCCATGGAGGAAGGAGCGTTTTCAGTTTTGCTTGAAGAAGAAAGGAAGAGAAGAAAAAAATAAAAGAAAAGAAAGAGAGCATAGTTAGAAGTTATGGTTGTTTAGTTTGGATATAAATTATGATGTGATTAGTTATATTTAAATAAATTATGATAAGATTATAAGGTAGTTTTTATTGTTTGTTTGGTTTGACATATTCAAACTATTCTTTATGGTACAATTTCTAAGAATGAGATGTTTATTTACAAAAATATTCTCCACCTTATTTAGTCTTTTTTTTTCATTTTTTTTGCAAGTTTTAGTTATTCATTGTTAAAATTAATTTTTCATCTTATTTAACATATGTTTATGCATTTTTATGATTGTGCCATTCGTTTTTAAAATTAAAGTTTCATCTTATTTAACTTAAAAAATAAAATTTTCATCTTATTTAGCTTAAAAATAAAATTTTCATTTTAAGTTTACTAAAAGTAAAAAAAAATATTATTAAAATAATTTACATTTTAATTGATATATAACAAATAAATTTTTATGTGAGTAATACACTATTTAATTTAAAATATATAATTTAGTAGTGGAGTAAACTTTTTAAGAGAAATCAAAATATACATAAACATAAGTATTAGCCAAATAAATTCAACTTATAATATATTCATAAATAGAAATTATATTTATAAGATATAATTTTTTTAATGAAAATATATAAAAACAACGATTAAATAAGGTTGCGAATATTATTAAAAATTATATATGTTAGTATACATAAATATAAAAGTGGTGTACAAAAGAGACTTTGAGAGGGGTATTGTTGTTATTTCACACACTTTATTCCAAGATAAGTTATCCTGAGATTATTATTCCATTCCCAAAAAAGGATAACTTATCTCAGTCAGTGCAACCAAACAAACAATTAAGGACCACTAAAAATTTATTCGAAAATTAGCCTCTCCTATCCATCACACCAAACGACCCCTTAGAGTAAAAGAAAGTGAGGGGACCTCTTGGGTTATTCAAAAATAACTGTGTGGGCTAATTTATGGTTTGGGCTAAAAGTGGATGAAGACTTATTGGAACTAATTTGGATTCCAAATGGGTTAAATGACTTATCGCCCTTTTTCTACGCCAAATTATTATTTCGAGCTTCTATTTTATAATCAATACAATATATGTTATGCTATAAAAATTACTAATAATAAAAATATAAAAAGTAAAGTACTAATATTATGAAATTCATCATAAATAATTTAAAATATTTTTAACATAAATATCAACGTATAATTAATTCTATATGTATAAAATGTCACGCCCCGAGAGGGTACCCTGGGCGTAACTGACACTCAGAGACTATTGTTAGTCCTCAAGCGAACCACATGACCTCATTTCATTCATTCAATCAACAGATAAACGAAAGACATTGGAATTAACAAAATCTAAACTAGTGGGCAGTTCTAATCTCTTCACATCTTCATCAAGAAATATGGGCCATGGGCCCCAAGTCAAACTTCAATATTCGTAGCATAATAATATAATTTATGAAAAACTCAATTTAGAAGGAAAGGGGAAAGACCCCAACATCAAACCATCAACTCTATGTCTAGAAGTTTTTAAGTCTACAGTCTAGGAAGGTACCATGATAGGCCATGGCTACCACAAGCTCAAAGTAAAAACTTAAAACACATGAAAATGAAGTATCCTCCGAATGAAGGGGAGGACTCACTAAGTCTCTGAAGCTAGAAGTCTCTGAACCTCAACGATTCACCTGTTGAAGTCTTCTGTCTACAGAATCTCCATCATGAAATGATGCAATGCCAAATGACATCAGTACGTAAAATGTGCGATATGTAAACGCGCTAAAAGTAAATAATATAGATAGAATAATATGGAATAACATCAACTCATCAGGTACTCATCTCATCTCATAATAAGGAATAAACACCATCACATCAACATCAATCAAGACTCATACCATCACATCGACATCAGAGTACTATCAAGATGAGTAAATTTTATAAGTTCTAAAAAATATATTAAAATACATAATTATTTGGATATAAATTAAAAATAAGCTATATTTTAAAAGCTTATTTATTTAAAAAGTTTAAAAATACCTTTTTTAATTAAATGACAACCTAAAAGTGGTTATAGGTCAGTTGGGTATTAACATATGCTTATTGATAACTCTGATAATCAAGGCATTAACTTTCTATTGTGATTATTACACAAGGTATAAGAAAGTGATTTTGGACTGTTAAAGTCATAAAGAAGGACCACTTGGAAATAGACATGATTTAGATCATTTTGTATGTAAATTCATATTTGATCTATGTCATTTATGTTGCTGATATTTTGGACCATTGATGGCTTTAGTATGGATATATGTTACGAAAACCACTTTGATCCTATATTGGTATTATCAATGGACCAGATTGGTTTGAGATATTGAAATTAAGATAGCAAAAGTTTGTGCACAATAAAGTTTCATCTATTTATTATTCTTCAGAAATATATATGGTTCAAGTGGGAGATTGTTAGTAATTTTGAATTTGTGGACTTAGATATTAATATATTATATGTAGATATTCTATCATTAAATAAGTCCATTTTCTGATCTAATAAAGTATTAAAATTTTGGGCGTAAAACTACATATCTATTAATGTAGATTTATTTTAAGAAGCTTAAGAGCCCTATGATCTTTTCTTAAGTCTAATGGAGACTTATTGGAAATATGTCTTTTAACCTAAAAAGGTACTTTAATATATTTTAAAAGGAATAGTCCCTAAATTAGAAGTTGTATGCTTTTCTTTTCTTCCTCTATCTCAAAAAGGAACCACCGGAAAACACTTCTTTAAGGTTTAGAAGGCCTTACCTTTTTCAATCAAGCTATAGTAATGGAACAAGGTTAGTGTTCTCTTCCATTCTTATAAATTTATATACATGTCTAATGGTTTACTAGAAAGATCTTGGTAAATACTTTTAGTTTTCTAAAAATTCTAGCAATCAAGGTGACAATTTAAAAAAATTGTTAAATCCTATGTAAGGACCCAGAAATTTTTTTCTAGAAAGTTTTTGACAAAGGTGACATTTCATGGAAGTCTCCATGGGCTTTGTGGCTTACCACAGGCCAAGTGGAGGTGCCTTGAGGTGGCCCTTGGCCTTGTGTGTAGACTATTGACATTAATGTGGAGTTTAAGACCAAGGTATACACCACATGAACCCCACAAGGTCTGTATGAGGCTTCACTGGTCGTATGGTGGACTGTGTGGAGGATCTTCGCCTTGAAAATTCTTGTTTTGGCCAAGGTACTTCACACATGGACCTCTCACGGATTGTATAGTCCTTCACGGTCTGTGAAGCCTTCCATATGGGCATTGGTGTGAAAATATTTTCTACGTATAGAATCATCATCTCAAAACTTTATCATTGAAGAATTTTCTAAGTGAAGTATCACAGAAGGCCACACGGTCCGTGTGACCTCTCACGGATCGTGAGGTGCTTCGTACGGGTGTTGGCATGAAATTTTTTTAAGTATGGAATTACCATCTCGAACCTTAGTCAGTGGAGATTTTTTCTAACTATTGGATCACGGAAGGGAATACAGTTCATGTGCCTTTGTACGGGATGTGTGACCCCTATATGGGACCCTAAACTAGTTTATGCTCCTTCATTACCATTAATTCTTATTCTGAACACATAGCTTCTCATTCACTCGCTCAAACGCTTTTCAAATTCTCTTTTCGAGCTCTAATCGGAGGATTCACATGAAACCTTCAACCTCAAGCTAAATTCCCTTTCAATCCCTCAATCCAAGCTAATTTATGTGATTTATGGTCATCATGGGTCTCGTTCATCGAGCCAAGTTCAAAGGAATTCCATTGGCTAAACTTTCACAAGAATCGATAGAAGGGTCGACTTTAAATGGTCATATCTCTTAGTAAAAAAGGAACTAGGTTTCCTACTACCAACCAAATTGAAGTACTTTGAATTAGCTTTTCAACGCATCTGGTTTCACCTAATTCCGAGTTTGGATCAAGAAGTTATGCCTATTTTTGTAAAGCCCGTCTATGTTGTGTTTCCTGTAATTTGGCTAAGTGAGGCTTCACGGAAGGGTTCACGGTCTATGTGACCTTGTACAGACCGTGAGACTTTCTCATGGGACCCTTGGCAACAATTCTTCTTCCATTTTATTAATGGACTTTTTGTAATTATGGCTACTCCTAAGAGACTTTTGTGACTTCCTATGCTATCCTAAAACATTCAAATGACCTATACTCTTCTTCCCTCATTCAAATTCACTGAGAATTATATTCAAACTCTCTCTTTAGAATATCCCTAAGGTGAACCTTTGAAGATTGGTTTGGAGATCAAGGGAGGTCTCTATTTTTTAAAAAATTCTTCTTGTTTCTTCTTGGTGAACTTAGGTATGTGGGTTGATTCTTGGTCCTTTTCAACCAAGAAGACCTAAACCCTTTTATACATGATTTATGAAATTTAAGCTTATTTTAATTATGAGTTTTGAAGATTATTGTTTATTAAATTCAATTGAAATATGGGCTACGCTTTATTGTTGATTTTAAATTGATTTAAGCCTTAATATATTGAATTGCATGATTATTTTGGAGATTTGAATATGCATTGTCCCTTTAAAGTTCAATTTAAGCATGGGTAATCTAAATTATGATTTAAATGTGAATTTTACTTATAGATTTTCTTGAATTTCATATTGTATTGTTGATTTTAGATTGAATCTATACTTCCCATGATAATCTCACATCATTCATGGCATATGCATTCATTAACATTGAATTTTATGAAGATTATGAAGTGGGTTAAGTCCAATTATGTTTTTGTATATGGTTTTGATAAAATTATGGTTATGACAAATGTGATCACATAAATGTCTATGATATGACTCTTTATGCATTTTGGGTGTTTACACCATCTTGATATATGTGAATGAGTTGTTCCATGCATGAAAAGTATACTTTGAATTATGATTTGGCTTTTTAGCCCAAGTACGAATGATTATGAAGAATGTTTTCCTTTTAAGCCCAAGTGTGCATTGAAATGACTTCTGCTTCTTTTGAAAGCATGTATATGTATACATATTCTTATAGGATGTTGACTTAGCATCGAATTTATTGGGGACGTCAGGGCTATCTCCAAGGGTCCTCTCTCTTTCCTTGAACTATGTGCCAACATAGGTACATGGTAACCATTATCGAAATGACCGGGTCGCACTAAATGGTTATACATTGTGATATGATATGATATTGATATGAAAATCCTTCAAAATAATCGGGTTGTAAGAAAGGCGACCATCACAGTGAAATGATCGAATTGTAAGGTATTTTCTTTCTACCTTATGTTATTTCTGCCTTGTTATTTTCTTTCAAGGTGAGCCCAGAATATATCTTGGCCCCTGTCCTATTCTATGACTAGAGGCATTGTTAGAGGTCTTGTAAAATCTTGTACGGATATATGCTATGTGTTGTATTCAGAGATTATGTTTACGATTATATATCAAATATAGTTATTATCGATATGGATTTATGTTATGATTGTGATGCCCCGGGAGGGTACCCTCGATGTGGCTGGCACTTGAAAAACTATTGCTGATTCCCCAAGAGAACCACATGGCCTCAACATCACATCACTTCAATAGCGAAAGCAAATACCTAAATAAAAGGACATCATATGAATAAGTATAACTCTACTAAAACATACTTTCCAATATATGAGATTAGAATTATAGAATACTCAATAAATCCTCTACTCAATGTCTATGAAGCCTTTACTCAATAGTCTAGATGGTACCATGACATGCCATGGGTACCCTAAATCAGAGAAAGAAAGTACTAAATCAAAAGAGGCACTAAAAGGTCTCCTCCGGAGAGCAAAAAGGGGTCACCAACTCTAAGAATGCACTGGACTGGACCTCAACGATATGCGGGTTGAAGTCCTCTATCACCTATATCTGCATCATGAGATGATACACATCCAAATAGATGTCAGTATATGAAATATACTGGCATGTAAAATGGCTCTAGAAAGTAAAGCTCAACTCACTCATCTCGACTCAAACAACTCATACTCAACTCAATCTATGCAAGTTTAAAGTAAATCATGATTTTAAAAAAGACTTAGTAGAAATATACTCAGTTTAAATATCATGCTCAATCAGTGTTTGCTTTGGAGTTTCTCTTAATCAATATCTAATCCTATCACCTTTAGTTTGGTGATGCAAAATAAAGGCAACGTCATTACCATGCCCATCCTAAACTTGCCAAGGTAAAAGACAATCAACTCTCTTATGTATCCGTAGTGAATGTCCATCATCTGGGACAAGAGTCATCAAAACATGTTGTATGATTATCCTACAGTGGTAAAATAGTTCTGCGGGTTAGAGTAGATATTTACTAGCCTCGAACTTGGTGCTCGATACTGCCCCTAAGACTAAACATGATCAACTCATCAATCAACTCACGTTTCAATGCTTAGTCAATCGACTCAAATCTCAACCTCATTAGGTCATCTCAACTAAATTCATCTCGGTTTCTCATCAACTCAGTCAATCAATCTCAACTTAGACTCTAATAGTCATTCATACTCACTCTATTAGACTCATCATGTAATGCAAGCAAGGATACATAATAATGTAGGTGATTAAATGCAACATCCTTCTCATTCTTGATCATGCTCAAGATAGAACTCATAATAAACATTGAAACTTGATAATCAGATAATAGGGATTTCAAAACTCAGCTCTTGTTCTTAATTTCGACTCCAATAGGTGAAAGGGCATGTGAATGAATGTGGTTCCACACTTTATTAAGCCTTGCATACCTGAAAGTAGAAGAAACAATCAAACTTCAATCGATCCTTGCACTTGAATTAGAAACTCTTGCTCTTCTCCCTCCTCTGATGTTCTAAGGAAACCCCTAAGCATGAAAAATGGTTAAAATACACTTAGGTTTTTGTTTTAGGACTTTAATTAAGTCTAAACAACTAAGGATTTGATTAAAAGGGGTAGGAATAGACAAAAATACCCTTATTAAAAACTATCGACTGGGTCTTCGAGACCCCATCTATAGGTCATAAACTATTCTAGGATTCGTAGATGACCTTTCATAGATGAGGGGTCCTGAAATCTGAGTTATTGGAATTTGGCACAAAACAACTTCTACAGGCTATAAAAGTTTCTACGGGTCATCTAATAACTCGTAACTCAAGATACTGAAAAGTTGATTCTTGGGTCATCAACTCACAAAACCAATCTATAGGTTGTGGAATGTTTTACTGGTCATGTGTTGTCTCGTACATGAGCCTCAGACTTAGAAAGTTTCACCAAGTCATTTGGGGATTTACAAGGCCTCTTTTGTAGGTCGTAGATCACTCTACGGGCAGTAGATTTCCCTCGTGGTTTTCTCTTCCAGCAACTTTTCTTAGTCATTTTTCTCAATTTTCTTTGTGCTTCTACTCAGATTAGGTGGAAAGAATTAGAAGGTGTTACATTATCTCTCTCTTAGGATCATTCGTCCTCAAATGAAGAAAAATCTAGGAAACTAGGTCAAGGCATGAATCTCCCTATGGACTCTAACAATCAACCAGCTCTCTTAAATCTCAATCATGCAATCAATCAGTCAAGAAACTCAGCAAGTAAAATAAAATAAATAAATAATCAATGCATCAAATCAATCCTCACTCGGACTCTGGAGCTCTATCGTCTGTAATACTCAAAATGGAAGGAGAACTTAGAGAGTAGGAATTTAAGAACTTATAAGGAAATCCTTTACCATCAACTCTCTCATCATCAACAGGCAGGAATAAATGGGGATAATTGACCTTCATATCATCCTCCGCCTCCCAAGCAGCTTCTTCTGCAAATTGGTTTCTCCACAACACTTTGACATATGCAATCTTTTTGGTCTTAATCTTGCGAACTTGACGATCAAGGATTTGAACAAGAATCTCCTCATCACTCAAGTTGTTTTTTACTCCAATACTCTCAACAGGCACAACCACAGGCATAGAAATGTGGAAGACTAGATGGATGGCCGTTAACTCTGGTGGTAGCTCTAACTTATAAGGTACATTACCCACTCTCTTTATAATCTAATAGGGGCCAATATACCTTGGACTCAATTTCTCCTTCTTCCCAAGTTGCATCACACCCTTCATAGGTGACACCTTCAAATATACCCAATCATTGATCTCAAACTCCAAGTCTCTCCTCCTAACATTAGTATAGGATTTTTGTCGACTCTGTGCAGTCTTTAATCTTTCCCGAATGAGATTCACTTTCTCCATGGCTTGTAAACCAATTCTGGTCCAATCAACTCTACTTCACCTACCTCAAACTATCTAATCAGTGACCTATATCACCTCCCATAAAGTGCCTCATATGGTCCATCTAAATACTCAAATAGAAACATTGTTGTTGGCAAACTTAATTAGAAGCAACTGGTAAACCTAATTACCTTTAAAGTCAATGAAATAGGCTCTCAACATATCCTCGAAGATCTAAACTGTGCACTCTACTTGGCCATCAATCTGTGGGTGGAAAGCAGTGCTAAGGTTAACCTTTGAACCTAAGCCTTTTTGGAAAGACCTCCCAGACTAAGCAGTGAATTGGTCTCTTCTATGTGAAATAATAAAAAGGAGACCCCATGCAATCTAACAATCTCTCTTATGTATAATTGAGCATAATTCTGTGTTGTGTCAATTGTCTTTACTGCTAAGAAAGTGTGCAGATTTTGTTATCTATCAACTACCACCCAAATCGAATTATGCTACCTATAAGACTTTGGTAAACCTGTGTCGAAGTATATGTTGATCATGTCCCACTTCCACTCTGGAATCTCAAAGTTTTGAGTTACTCCACATAGTCTTTGATGCTTAACTTTAACTTATTGGCAGTTTGGGGTACTTGGAAACAAACTCAGCAATGTCTTTCTTCATTCTACTCCACCAATAAAATTCTCTCAAGTCATGGTACATCTTAGTTGATCATGGATGGATGGAATATCTGGAACTATGGGCCTCTACTATGATCCTAACATCTGGGACACACAATGTGCCTTGATACCTCAATACTCAATCTCCCCCTTTGGCGAAAGCCATCACTTTTTGTTTATGCACATTTGCTTTCAATTATAGGCAGATAGGGTCTTGATCTTGCTTCTACTTTACCTTTACTACTAGAGATGATGCATACCCATTATGCACATGTAATTCACCTTCACCAGATTCATCTACTTGAACTCCCAATCGTGCCAGTCTATGAACCTCTTTAGCCAATTCCTTTTTCTCTCCCTCGACATGGGTGGTGCTTTCCTTAGATAACCTGCTAAGAGCATGAGTAGATATATTAGCTTTACCTAGATGGTATAGGATCCTTATGTCATAATCTTTGAGTAGCTCAAGCCATTGTTTTTGTCTCAGATTAAGCTCCTTCTGGGTAAAGATGTATTGCAGGCTTTTGTGGTCTGGGAATATATCAACATGGGCTCCATGTAGGTAATGACATTAGTTTGAGAGCAAACACCACTGCTGCCAGCTCCAAGTCATGAGTGGGATAATTCTTCTCATGCACATTAAGCTATCTAGAAGCATAAGCAGTAACTTTCCTTCTCTACATCAACACACATCCCAATCTCACTCTTAAAGCATTGCAGTAGATAACAAATCCATCTGTTCCATCAGGCAAGGTCAACACTTGTATAGTAATCAACCTTGTCTTGAACTCCTGAAAACTCCTCTCACACTCATCAAATTATTGAAACTTGACCTTCTTCTGAGTCAGCCTGGTCAACTGTAATGATATGGAAGAGAATCCCTCAACAAATCTGTGGTAGTAACCACCCAAAACAATTTCTTATATCCATCAAAGAGGTGGGTCTAGGCAAATTATCAACCATCTTAATCTTGTGAGTATCCATTCGTATATCGTCACCCGTAACTATATGGCCTAAGAATGCCACAATTTTAGCCAAAACTCACACTTAGAAAACTTTGCATATAATTCATTATCCCTGAGCATCTGCAAGGCAATTCTAAAGTGTATGCTCCTCCTTATCTCTAGAATATACCAAATTATCATCAATAAACACGATCATAAACATGTCAAGATCCTGCTTGAACACTTTGTTCATCAAGTCCATTAAGCGATAGGGCTATTGGTTAATCTGAAGGACATTACTAGAAACTCAAAGTGACCATATCGGGTTTGGAATGCCATCTTCTGGATGTCACATTCTCTTACTTTCAATAGGTGATAGCCTGATCTGAGGTCTATCCTAGAGAAAATAGTGGCACCCTAAAATTTGTCAACCAAGTCGTTGATCCTTGGAAGGGGATGCTTATTCTTGACTGTCAGCTTGTTTAACTGGTTATAGTCAATACATATTCTAAGGGAACCATCCTACTTCTGCATGAACAAGACTGGAGCTCCCCAAGTAGAGACACTCAGCTTGTTAAATCCCTTCTCTAGCAAATCTCTCAATTATTCCTTTAACTCTTTCAACTTTGTAGGGGCCACTCTATATGGCGGAATAGAAATCGGCTGGGTGTTAGGTAGAATATCAATTCCGAATTTGATCTCCTTATTAGGATGGATTCTGGGTAGATGCTCGAGAAATAAATCAGGAAACGTGCTCATGGTTAGGATGGACTCAAGAGTAGGAGGCTTAACATCATTGGACTTAACTCACATGAGGTGATAGATACATCCCTTAGAGATCAATCTTCAGGCCTTGAGGTAAGAAATAAACCTACCCTTCGACACAATAGAATCTACCTTCCACTCAATAACAGGCTCATTCAAAAACTTTAATTTGACAGTTCGGGTTCTACAATCAACAAAGGCATAATATGTGTGAAGCCAGTCCATGCTAAGGATCACATCAAAATCTACCAACTCTAACTCAATCAAACCAACTAGAGTATTCCTATGATAGATGGAGACCACACAATCTCTATAGATTCTCTCAACTTAAATGGGCTCACCAACAGGAGTAGAAAAAGAAAATGGCTCAAGCAAGCCCTCAGGAAGGATCCTGAATCTTCCAGCCATATATGGCATCAAAAAAGAACAAGTCACTCCTAGATCAAGTAAAGCATAACAATAAAAGGTAAAGACTCGAAGGATACCCATCATAACATCTGGTGCAACCTCTTTGTCCTATCTGTTCCCTATCGCATACAGACAGTTTGTCCCACCGCCTACCCCTGGTGTAGGACCTCTCTGATTACCCCTTAGTGATGGAGCTAAGGTGGAGGGTTAGGCCTTATTGCTTCACATCAGACATTCCCTCTGAAAATGGCCTGGCTGTCCATACTTGTAGCAAGCATTCCCTCCATCTCTACACTCTCCTAGATACATCCTGCCATATTTCCCAGAAGGTGGCTTCCCTTTCAAGCCAAGGGTCACACTAGCTTAAGACTGTGAACCTTGTGCTCTAAGTTTGGCTAACCTTGGGAACTTTGATCATACCTGTGGCAAGGGGCTAGTGCATTGGCAGATCAAGGTGCTGGCCTGGATGGAAACTTGCTACTATTTCCATTTCCCCTCTTCCCAACCTCAAAGCAGTAGGTTTTGGCCCTCTTATTTCTGATCTCCTCCCTATCTTGTTGCCTTTCCTCATCAGCCTACTACACATAGACCATTAATATGCTGATGTCTATGTCATTCACAAGCATATATCCTCTCCCATCTTTCTTCCGCTATTTGTTCAACACATCAATATACAAACCCATCTTGTTTCTCATATCTGTAACTATCTCAGGAGCATAGCGAGACAACTGCATGAACTTAAGACCATATTCCTTCACCATCACAGAGCCCTATTTCAAATTCAAGAATCTCTTACCTTGGCCTCCCTCAGCTCCCTCAAAAAGAACCGCCCCAAGAAAGCCTCATCAAATATTGCCCAAGTCGAAAATAGGGCGCTGTCTCCTTAGTTCTTCTTCCAATGGTCATACCACAGCCTGGAAACACTACCGAACTCAACCCTATCAACTTTGGTCACATGCATCACCTGGAACACTTTCTATAGCTTATCAATGTAGTTCTCAAGATCCTCATTGGGTGTAGAGCCAATGAACTTAGGTGGGTTCATCCTCAAGAACTCTTGAACTTTGGATATGTCCTGCACATCTTTTCTACTAGCTCCTTGTCTAGCAGTAGGTGCTATCACAGCCTAGGCCAAGGTTTGGATAGCATGGTGGAGCTTAACATTCTAGATGTCAGCCTATGGTGGCTGTACAGGAATGCCTGGGGCTATGGGCTCATTATGATTCTAGGGCTCAAGTTGGTTAACATTCTATTTAGCCGGACACCCTCTTTCTCTAATGTATCTTCTCGGAGGCATGGTTGTAATTCTGCAAATACGTAACATAGAGAATAAAAAAGAGTTTTCATATAGTTTAACTCTATAGCATAAGTCAGAATACAAAAATAGTGTAACACTTTCTAATGTCCTATAGCCTCTTGCTTATAAAGTGTGGTGCATAATACACCCATAAAAAAAGAATCTACTAGATACGACTTCATAGACTTCTTAGGACACTTGAACTATGTGCTCTGATACAAAGTTTGTCAT
>DF362635.1:8054-19168 GCA_000787875.1 Solanum virginianum | reverse complement strand
CGATCGCTCTAAATTCAGGCCGAGGCCATTTTCCTTCTCAATTTCTCATGCTGATTACATATCCGGTCTCAAATTTGCAAATGGAGCATGGAAAGACGCGTTACGTGCACGTCTCTGTTGTAGGGGTATTTTGATAATTTTACTAGGGGTTACATAAGCTCTTTAATCGATTTATAGTAATCCATCTCATAGTCAAGATTAACTAACTAATTCAATTCGACTACTTTTTTAACTCTAAATAGGTCATGATTATATTTTTCAGGGAATAGGCTCAAATATGTCATCAAACTTTAACAAAAGGTTCATTTATTTCATCTGTTAAAAGTTTGGCTCAAATATGTCATTTTTATTAAGGAAAAGGCTCATTCATGTCATTAATTTTTAATAGTGGTTTTGCAAAATCACCTTTTACACATGACATATTTAATTTGGTCACGTCATTCTTTTTTTAAAAAAATAAATTCTAAATAAAATTAAGAAAAAAATCTTAATTTTGTGGATTTTTTCTTAATTTTATTTCAATTTTTTTTAAAAAAATAATGTGGCCGAATTAAAACATATCATGTGTAAAAGGTGGTTTTGCAAAATCACTGTTAAAAAATAATAACATGAATGAGCCTTTTCCTTAATAACAATGACATATTTGAGCTAAACTTTTAACGGATGGCAAAATAAAACCTTTTATTAAAGTTTAATGATATATTTGAGCTTTTTCCACTATTAGTGTGTAATGGGGAAAATAAGAAGAACATACTAACATTGTATAAAAATGACAGCTAATGAAGTTGTAGAGTATAATATAATATGTTATTATATTTATTTTGTTAGTATGTATATGTTTATGACGTGTATGTATATGTTGTATGTAGCAATGGGTTCAATTGCAATAAG
The DNA here is from genome assembly GCA_000787875.1 of Solanum virginianum. Classification (NCBI taxonomy): domain Eukaryota; kingdom Viridiplantae; phylum Streptophyta; class Magnoliopsida; order Solanales; family Solanaceae; genus Solanum; species Solanum virginianum. The sequence goes on along the minus strand of DF362635.1, from coordinate 18,277 downwards.
GTGATGCATTCTAGAAGGTGGGACAATGAAAATTATTACGTTGACTATATTTTGGAAGGTATTATTTTTAAAGAGAGTTCAACATATACGAAATTGTATATGATGATTGCAGAACAACTCGTGTTGATCTTACTAAGAACGAGATAAGAATCTTGTACAAAGTTGAACAAAGCAATGTGCCAATGATTATTCACAATGATATGGGTGTGAAGGTTTACATTATGTTGAAGAAAGCTGCTAATGATTTTAATATGTATTCAATTTGTGCTAGTATTTTAGAGAAGGACACTCAACATGCTGTTGTTGGTAAAAGTTGTATTGACCAATCAATTTCTATGCTTGCAACAAACACAATGGGTGAATCAGATGATTTTGAATCACGTAAACTGACGGTTGATAAGTTGGTAGAGTGTCATGACCCAAAAATTTGGCGTGATGATACTTGCTCAATCCCACCAGAACAAGTCAACCTTAACTAAAAGGAATAATAAAATATTGTGCGGAAGTAATTAACTAGAGTAAATGACTTAAGGTAAGAGTTTCCATAACTTAAAAACCACCCAAGGATTTGGTTGTCATGCGTACAAGCCACTAAAAATACAGAAAAATCAAAGAAAATACAAGTCCAAATTGTCCTTCTCGAATAGAACAAGTACAAAAAAATAGGAACCAGAGAGTTAGCTAGATGTCGACAACTACCTCTCTACGTCTCTTGGGAAAAAGCTTGGAGGATCAAGGAAACACTATTTACCGTCCAAGCTCACAACCTACAAAAATGTAGCAAGGGGTGAGTACCAAATACCACGCGGTATTCAGCAAGTAAACAAACTAAACTAAATAAGTCCAATAGAATACACAAACTCCTTTCATTCCATCCTACCTCAATAACTACAACCTGCATAGAAAGTTAGTCAGTCCAGCAAGATATAATACATCATAGATCACTATCCTCTTTTCAAGTCATAGGGCAAATTCCACAATTTATCAAGTTCATATTAATTCCTCAAATGTCAATAAATCCATATTAAGAGCTAATCGTGTGAAGTCATAAATAAGTCAAATAATATAACAATTATCTCGATAGAATTCCATTGGGCCATTAGACTTGTATACTCTATGTCTTTTCGCCTTTTCCTAACCTGCGAAGCTTTCACTTGGCTAGATAACTTAGCAATCTTAATCATAACAAGCCAAAACATTATGGGATGAAATGAATGTCGTGAGATGCAAAAAATGCGATGCAATGTCAAATAATCATGATGCATGTCTGTCCTAGTGATACATATCTTCTGATCATGAACATGCCTCAGACAGAACCCATGGGGGCCACACATGGGCCATGTATCCGATGCGGCGTGCACCACGACCCTCGATATATAGTATCTTTTCTTTTTTCACTACAAGAAACATTTTCCTTCGACTTTTCATTTCTTTTCTTGTATCATCCAGTAACCACATAACAAATGCACAGTTATCATATTTATGGAAATGAAATGTGCATCATACATCTCAAATTTAATAATGGGTAGTTCAATACCATAAATATTGCAATAATCTCAATCTTCATACCATCATCCTCTTAACCATATTTACTTTGATATCATTAATAAATAATCACTATTTCATATAGAAGAAAGGAAGTAGCACCACGATCTAGTCAAATAAATTATTACCAGAAGATTTTTATAACTCACAATACACATATTACTATATGTCTAGCCTAGACCCCAAGATTAACCTATTTCATTATTAATTTTCAAAACTTCAAGTTGTAGGATTAAATCTTAAATAATATAATTTCAATTAGTAAAAATTCTTATAAATAATATTATCATAATAAAGTACTTAAAAGTATACGAAAATAAACTCATCTATATAAAATATCTTATTATAAAAGATTTATAAAATAGGGATAACTTACAAGAATAAAATTGTCGAAGTTCTACACAATAGACACCTCCCTTCCGCTAATAAAACTCTCAATTAATACTAAGCATCCAATTTTCTTTTCTCCTCATGATTAGTTTCTGTCTAGGCTCTTTTTTTTCTTGCTCTTAATTGAGTAGAAATCAGCCCCTTTATATAGGGGCATTGCATGGTTCCTATGCTCATAATGGGCAATAAATAATTAGCACTATATAAGTGCATTAGCACTTTAAGAAGTGCCAATTCACGGGCGGCCAAAACCAATGGAATTGACATCCACTAGCTCCAAGTGGAGCAATAGAAATATTTAAATATATTAAAATAATAATAATAATAATAATAATAATAATAATAATAATAATAATAATAATAATAATAATAATAATAATAATAATAATGAGAAGGGTTGTTACATAGAGTCTTTGCATGCTTTAGGTTCTGGAGACTGAATAGGAATCCTATTAGATTTCGGGCATAAATATGTAGATAAAGATCAAGTATACAGTGACAAAGGTACTTTCATTACTAAAAAAATTGTTAAAAGAGACCTCAACGTTAGGTCCCTAAAATGTAGGTGGCTCTTTTATAGAGACCCCACGAGGTCACCAAATAGAGACCTCACAAGGTCCCTAATTTTTTTTGAAATTTTTTTGAAAAAGAGACCTCATGTGGTCGCTACTTTATTATTTTTTTTATTTTATATTTTACTAAAGGAGATCTCATGAGGTCACAATCTTATAAATTTATTTTTAATTTATATTTACAAAAAGAGACTTCATGAGATCTCTATACTTTATGAAATTTATTTAAATTCATTCAAAATAGCGACCTCATGTAGTCTTTTTTTTTACAATATATAAGACAAAAAGTGACCTCATGAGGTCTCTTTTCTAGAAAATAAAATGTAGCAAAGTGACCTCATGAGGTCTCCTTTTTGCACAAAAAATTGGCAGCTTATTACTGCTTTTGCAACTTTTCACCTATCATTTAATTCAATATATATTTTACGTAGCCAAATCAAACTCAAAGAGTTACCAACAATACAACAAAATACATTTACTAAAATTCTCTTATCAACTCAATATGAAAATCAACTTAAAAATGATTCAGAATTGAACCAAAAAGATCTAAAAGTCATAAATCATATAATAGGATTTTAAAATTATCATATATTCACAAACTATATAACAAGTCTCATAAAATAACTATAAAGTAAGAAATTTAGATTAGTACAACTTTAAACTTCATGTGTTTGCCATAATGTGTTTGCCACAAGATCTTTGTCATCTTCTTCACTACTAGATTCATCTATACAATTTCTTTGTTGACCATATACTGGAGATTGAGTAGGTTGCAACTGAGAAGGTCGAGGAGGGCAAGCGAGGTCACTAGGATAAGGACGAATCCCTTCCGAAGCAAGTAATGCATCTAATTGGGCCATTAGACTTGTATACTCTATGTCTTTTCGCCTTTTCCTAACCTGCGAAGCTTTCACTTGGCTAGATAACTTAGCAATCTTCTTTTCCATAGCTAAAGTAGTCTTCCTTAATTCATCATCAAGAGAACTACCTAGGCCTTCTAGCTCAAAATGATATTCACGAAAGGTTCGTTTATGGCATGTCAGAATGATAATAATATTAGATTAGAATATAAATTTAGAAAATAAAGCAAACTATTATTTTACAATAGAAGCTTACATAGGTTTGTTGAGCTCGTGGCTCAACCCAAACATCTAGATCTTTAGGATTTTTCTTCTTCATTGTATGTGTTGTCTTGAATGCCTCAGCCTGAGTTATCGGTCTCCCCAACTCCTTTTCCTACAAATGAAATTATTTAAATTCAAGAATAATTAAATATTAATACCTACAATATAAATGACTTAAGAAAAATAACACATACCAATTTTCTTCTTAGAGTTCTTTGATTTTAAGTCTTGTTTGTGTGTAGAGAGTCACACTTAGTAGATGTTGTAGCCTTCTTACCGATCTCACTCATCTGCTTGAACCTTGGATTGTTCTCCTAATGGTTAACTAGTTTTTCCCAATCCTCGGATAGAATCCATCGAGGCTTTTTATTCTTTTTACGAGCTTTCTCAAATGAACTAAAGAGAAAATGTCCTGCTTTCTTATGAAAATTTGCACAATTTGGGCCTCATGTTCTGGACTCCAAAACATACTTTTTCTACAATGACAAGACAGTTTTTGTTAAAAAGTATTGTTGAAGATAAATATTTAAGTAGAGTTAAAGCAACAAATTTTAATATACCCTAAAATCCAACAAAACAAATTCTATTGAGATTGGCTGACATCTTGCCCCAAGTAGGATATGCATCTCTATGAAGATTTTTTATAATCTTAGAAATGATCCTCGAAGCATCATTTGGATTAAAACTGTAATACGAAATTAAAATACTTATGGTTAAAATTAAGATAAGTATGAGATGATTATAAACTAGAGATACTTTGTAAAAAAAAGTAAATCTCTCATGTATAGCCATCAGGCTCAATAACAAGTCTGTTATGCATATCCCTCACGTCAGCTTATATAGGAACCTGATCATTTGTAGCTGACTGGCCTGTGGTTGGAGTGTCAAGATCAAAACTGTTGCCTTGAAGGTGAAGACTTGACATACCAAGTTGTAAAGTATATGCTGACGAAGGATGTGCATCTGTAGGGGTGGGAGTAACTATGCGAGAGACACTAGATGATGATCGCTGAGCCTCTGGAGGTAAATAAGTGTACCCATGTAGGGGAGCATACCCCGACGTAGGCATCATCATAGGTGCTTGAGGGGATAGTTGAGCATGTTTTAATGGTGGATTCATATAGGATGACGAAGAATGAATTTGTGAAGGCACTTGACTATTAGACTCAGTTTACCTAGAATAGTGATGTATCAAGGTATATCATCGTGGGAGAGATGGTGTGAATTCTAATTTGATATATATCCCCATTGATTATTTACTAACCATACAATTTCTCTTTTTTTTTGGTTTTTGGGGCATAATAAATACCTTTACCTTTATTGTTATCACCACCTTCCATCTAAGTAACAAAAGTATTCAAGTCAAAATAAGGTTAGATCGAGGGAGGGGGAGATTTTTTCAGTAGTCCCACAACGATGCATTACCAAAACAGGCTAAAAGCAAAATAACAGATAACAAATAGGCAAAGCACATAATTGATAAATGGAGAGAAATGGATAAGCATCTAGTCTAAAAATACCAAATGATCCTTTATATAACACATAGCAATAAAGAGCCAAAATATCCACTCAACCATATGGAAATAATTAGTATATCTAGGATTCGATATGCACCTAAGCAAGAGATTTGACAAGTATGGGTTACCAACCCATCACAAAGCCATGGGAGCAACACCAGATATCATTAAGCTTTTTCATACCCTTACCACTAATTCATTAAAGTTGATTGTTCTGTTGGTAGAATAGTTGACAACATCAATTTTGTTGTCACAAACTTGCCTCTAGAGAATGATAAAATGCATACAAAAATGTCCAATTTAAGAAACAAAGAAAAACTATACTCTAAGGATGGGAGATAATTTTGGACTAACCCATATATAAATAGAATCTCAGCTCACGTATCAATAGCATTATCAATAACTAATAATAAATTTGCAATTGACTCACATGTAACTAGGTCCTTTCAATATGTCCCAATGATCTTAAGACATAAAAATCATTCCAGTAACACAGCTAAGTCTATATGGAATTTGTGAATGTTGTCCATGTCCAGAAATAAAGAACAGGAGAAATAAAATTTCCTATAGAAGCCAAACTTTTTGGAAAGAACGAACCATGAAAGTCCAACTTCATCTGATACTGAAACCAAGCTAAACAGAGAAAGGATTTGAGAGTTGAGCTTTTTGGGAACATTTAACCATAATATGCTCAACAATAAAGTTAGTTGCTCTCTAGTTAACCAAAAACATCCAACATTATATGATACATGTGCTAATTAAAAGTTAAACATACCAACATAATAATCGAGACATGTGCAAACTAATCCAACACCAGAAAGAAAAATGAAAATATTGCACTGGATAAAGTTAGATGCTCTTTTTTTAAAAATGGTAGGGCAAAGTTTACAAGTGGAGCAAAATAAAAATGAAAATGAACAACTATAGCATAATGGTGACAGAAAGTTAAAGAGAGAAAGAGTTCATCTTAATCTTAACTATTGTTTTAGAGTCAACTAAAAAGATATGCCTATAACTTAGGCTTTGCATACACCAAAGGTCTTCTCTATCAACAAGTGGGATAGTTGTGCCTAATTAGGAAGTGTCTGTGGTAGTTACTATTTAAGTCTCTGTCTAACACCCTGCGAGATTATCGAAATGCTCCTAGAATGAAATCATGCGCATAACACGTCTTTGCAAGCTCGAATGGAAAATTTGAGACCAGATTTGCGATCAGCATGAAAATCTAGGTGGGAAAGTGGTCTCGACCCAATTTTTAGCAACTGAGTCAGAAAATAATTTTTGCTAATTAATTTTGAGATAGTGTTGATGCGCACCCCAGGCGTGATGCGCTAGGAAAGTACACCTACACTTATTATTATTTTTAAAAACTTAATAGGAAGAATAAAATTTGTTCAAAAAATTTTTGGAGGAAAATACATTTTTTCGTGCCCCAGTCGCGTCGCTGATCAATGTATTTTTAGTGATATTTTTTCTTTTAATTTTGGGAAGGGTATTTTGGGTATTTCTAACCTATCTTAAATCTAATAAATGAGTATTAAGGTCATTTTTCTAAAAATTAAGGATTTCAAACCCATCTTTCTTAACGTTCAAAGTGAGGGTTTTGAGAAGAAAGAGAAGAGAAGCCTAAAGTCTTGAGCCAGAGTTGAATTCCCTATGGAGATTGGTGATTAATCTTCATTTCATGCATGTAAGGCTACCTAAAGTGTTGAACTATGTTCATCCATGCGCTCCTTGGTCTACTTGGGTTAAGATCGTGAGTATAAATTGCATGTTTTAAATCCTATGGTTCTTGAGTTTTAAATTGTTGTACAATATTGAGTTCTTGAATATATTTGTGCCAAATTATGAGTTGTACCATTGTTACTTTGAATTATGAATGTATTTCACATGATTGATGCATGAACCCTAAAACTTAGCATTTTCCTTGCTTAGTAATTTAATTGAAATTGTGAACCAAACCTTTTAAACTAAGTAATGTGAACTTGAGAAGTATGGTTTTTTGCTTCATGTATGCTTTCTTGCTTCATGTGTGCATGTAATAAGTATATATCCTGTCGTATGTGTTGAACATGATAATATGATGTTACTTGACCATAATTCATGAGAGTCTTGCATGATGTGGATTACAGTCTTGAGTTGCATTGCATGGACGACGGTCCTAAGTTATTGAGTTGTTGAGTAATTAAGTTGAGCTACTGAGAACTGAGATAAGCCAAAGAGATAAGTTGAGCTAATTTTTATGAGCATTATTTAGTCTTGGAAAGAGTATTGAGCACCGAGTTGGGTGAAGAGAGTCAGCCCAAAACTACATTGTCATCGTAGGATGGTCGCACAGGATAATTCTGGAGGCTTGAGTCCCTATGGAGGGATACTTTCTTAGGATCCGAGAGAGAGGTAAAGGTTGACACATCCTTTTCTGTGGCATGTTAAGGACGGGCGATACAACGATGTCATATTCATTTTATATCATCAAATATTATGGTGGTGGGAGTTATGTCTATTAGAGAAACTTCCAAGCAGTACTTGATTTAAGCATATCATGATTTTCGAACTAAGTTGAATTTAAATACTAAGTTTATTTCTAAAACATGCTTTCAAACTTAAAAACTGCATGATTTATTTGAGTTGAGATATGAGATGAAGAGTTGAACCTTGAGCTGAGTTGTTGATTGGTTTGAGTCTTATATTTTTACTTTAGCCTATTTACATATAGTACATTCTATGTACTTATGTCATTTCGCGCTGCTCATTTCATGATGCAGATTCAGCAGATAGAGGACTTCAGCAGGCACACCATGAGGTCCAGAGTTCTGAGATCCAGAGATTAATGAGCCCTTCTTGCTTTTTGAAGGAGCCTATTCTTATTGATTTAGTTTACTTTAATTGTTTGAGTTAGGTAGACATGGCTTGTCATAGTTCTTTATAGAATTTCAAAGTAGAGGCTTCATAGACTTAGAGTGAAGTAGTATTGAATATTTTCCTATTTAGACTTGAGCTATTTTGAGAAATTATTTATGATACAACTGTCTTTTCTTTAATATTGTCATTGGGTATTTCTTCTGTTGTTGAGTAAGATGTGACGATGAGGCCAAGTGATTTGCTCGGGGACTAGAAATAGTCTTTGAGTGTCGGCCACGCCTAAGGTACCCTCCTGGGGCATGATAAAGTTGGTATCAGAGCACAAAGTTCAAGTATCCTAGGGAGTCTATGAAATTATGTCTAGCAGAGTCTTGGTTATGGGTGTGTTGTTCACCACACTTCATAAGCAGGAGGCTATAGGATATTAGGAAGTGTTACCCTTCTTCTATGATCTGAGGTCGTGCGATAGAGCTTGACTCTATGAAAACTTTGCTCTAATTCGTACGTTACACACTTACAGATTATGCCTCCAAAATGAACTGCTGCTTACAGAGATGCCTCAGCCCTAACCGCTAAGAATTCCCAACCAAAGGTCCCTACTCAGATACGGACAAGGAGACGGGGTTGACCTGCCAGGCCTACTGAGGTCCCACAGATGCCCCCTGCACAGCCGCAACCAACTCCCACTTCTAAGGCAGAATTCAGAGAAGCCATTATGATGCTCACTCAGTTAGTGGTCTTGCAGAGCAATAGCCAAGATCCCTAAGCCCCTAGCTCTATCTCCCAAGAGCCCACAGTTACTACTATACTCAAAGACTTTTTGAGAATAAACCCACCAGTATATACGGGGTCGAAGGTTGATGAGGACTCATAAAATTTCATCGATGAGATGTATAAAGTATTGAGGGCCATGCATACCAGTGGGGTTGAAGGGGTTGAGCTTGCCTCCTACCAGCTTAAGGATGTGGTGAATGTCTAGTACAACCAGTGGGAGGATAGCTGAGGTGAAGATGCTAAGTCTGATGAGTGGGATGAGTTTGAGAGTGTTTTTCTCAACCATTTCTTTCCCTTAGAGTTGAGAAAGGAAAAGATTGAGGAGTTCGTGAACCTGAAGCAAGAGCGGATGACCATCAAGGAGTACAACCTCAAGTTTATTAAGTTGTCTAGGTATGCTCCAGAGATGGTCTAGGACATGAGGGTAAGGATGAGAAATTTGTGTTTGGGTTGGGCAGACATGCGAAGAGGGAATGCAAGGTAGCATTACCAATTCCAAGCATGGACTTTTCCAGACTCATGGTATATGCCCGGCATACTAGGAGGATAAGGCAAAATACAGAGAAGAGCACTTGAGTAAGAAAGCTAAGTCAACCGGGCACGAGGCTAACCAGCACAAGCAGCATAAAGGGGATAAGCCATACTTCCATAAAAAGCATTCGAGGTATGCACCATCATCAGCCAATGCCCCCACTCCAAATGTCAGGTATGATAAAAAGTCGCAGGGGCAGTTGAACCTTAGAGCACAGGGTTCACAAGCCAGTGTGACCCTTAGCTCAAAAGGGAAGCCACCCTGTGGGAAGTGTGGCAGAATGCATTTGGGAGAGTGCAGGGAAGGAGGAAATGGTTGCTATAAGTGTGGTTAGACAAGTCACTTCTTGAGAGACTTTCCACTTTGGGGTAACAGAGCCCAATCTTCTACTACTATGCCACCACCCAGGGTAATCAGGAGGGTGTCACACCAGGGACAAGCAGAGAAATGAATTGTCTCTATGTAATGGGGAACATACAGGACCAAGAGGTGGCGCCAAATGTCATGACAGGTATGCTTCGAGTCTTTACTTTTGATTGTTATGCTTTGCTTGACCCAGGGGCGACAGTGTCCTTTGTAACACCATATTTGGCTAGAAAATTTGAGATTTCTCCTTAGCGTTTACTTAAGCCTTTCCTTGTTTCCACTCTTGTTGGTGAGTTCATCATAGCCAAAAGAGTTTATAGAGACTATGTAGTATCTATCTACCATAGGGATACTCTTGAAGATATAGTTGCGTTAAAGATGATTGACTTTGTTATAATCCTTGGTATAGACTGGCTCCACTCCTATTATGCCACTATCGACTGTAGGACCCGAACCATCAAGTTTCAATTTCCAATTAGCCTATTATAGAGTAGAGAGGAGATTCTATTGCACCTAAGGGTTAATTTATTTCCTATCTTAG
>DF362636.1:0-30346 GCA_000787875.1 Solanum virginianum | reverse complement strand
TCGGAGCCATAAATTATCTGATATCAGATAGGAAAACTTATATAAATATATTAAAATTTAAAAAAAAATATTTACCTTTTATACTAATAAAAAAATTATTTTCATTAAACAGTTATAATATATTTATATGGAAGGCAATTCTTAATATAAATACAAATCTATCATAATATTATTATATATTGCTATAAATAATAATAAATAAAAAATATTACTAAAATCAATAATAATTAAAATAGATGTACTTATGTAATTTTTCCTATAAGATTAGATAATTTAATTCAGATAAAAAAACATATTTAATTGAAAACATCCTAAATCTACCTCTAATAATTAATCAACGTGCATGCAACGCTAGGGGAGGGAATTTACAATCACCACGCAACAAGAAAGAAAGTTAACATATATCAATTAATTGTTCTACTAAAATTCGACGAATAATCAACTGTTCTACTAAAATTCGACGAATATTATTCGTGTTCACTAGTGACACCTAAAATGATCAGCTTGTTGGTACATAGTTTCACATTTCTCAGCCAATTGACCCGACCCGTCATCCACAAATTCGCAAATTTCCACCGTAGCTTTCCTCTGATCCAATCCTCGACTCGCCGGAATACCTTTGCCGTGAGCTTGGCACAGCTGCGATAATTCGTTCATGTCGAGTTCACGTTCAGCTCGCTCTTCTTCGTTCATCTCCTGTTCGTGGTTCGGTAGTATCAGATGATGTTGCCGGTGATCGCCGCCGTGCTCCGCCGCTTTCTCCGTCGCCATGAGAATGTTTTGCCCTTTTTCCGATTGCTTTGGGCTGCAAATGAATTTCGTTTTTTTTTTTGGAATTTGTGGGAAGGGAGTGGAAATAATGTATTTATGAAGAGGAATTTTCAATTTTTTGAAAGGCGGTTAGAAGATGACTCAGCATGACACGTGTAAGATATCACAGTGAGCTGTCATGTTGTAGAAGTGAGATGGCACATTTTCAGATGGGGTGATAAATTTGTTTGTTTTGCTTCCACTGGGATTGATTTACGCGCAGACAATAACAACAATATATTTAGTAGAATTTTGTAAATAGATTTTAGAGAAGATAAAATATACGTAAATTTTATTAATACTTTAAATAGAGAGATTATTTTCAAAAAATTAATTTGACTTAGGTTAATTTATGTAGAAGTGATAAAATTAACTCGTAAAATTGTAAATCACTTAATTATTTTTAATTCTTGGGTAGATCATTAATTCATTTATTTATTAATATAACTTAATTTATTTCAACTCAATTTTTATTTTAATTTATTAAAATATGAGTGGAGGTTCAGTCGAAATTATATAATCGATTTTAACTTATTTAAAATTAAACGTTATTATTGTTGACACCCAATTTTGGTTCAACACTTTAAAAAATTCTTAATTTTTATGTTGATATTTTTAATTAGCTTAAAATACTTTTTGAACGATTTTAGATTAATTTTTGATAATTGCTCCTTTTTTAAAATATTATAATTTTAATTAGTTTAATTTAAAATTTTAGCGCAGTATGATAATTCTTTTTTCTTGTTCAGATATAATTATATGCATATATCCGATTAGGTCATAATTTGAACTCGTTATCTTTTTAGCTCATTAGATTTTGACATAAAATATTATATAATTAAGTATGGATGAATAATATTTAGATTAGAATTTAATAATTTTTAAATTTTTTTGAGTTTCACTATTCATCTTCTTCTCCGACGAACAGCTCGTCGAAACTTCGATAGCCCCTCTCCTTCTTGTCCTCACCTCATCGAAAAATCTCCATCCTCTTCTTCACCTAACCACCACCATGGCAAGCACGAAACCACCTGAAAAACCTCACCATGACAGCCCCTCAACCCCACTATACAACCCCAAAATCTCCCCCAAAATGACCTTCAAACCAGCCCCAATACCGCCACCCAGCAGCCCCAATATCTTCTTCTCTGGTTTGCTGCTTGTTGAGTTTTTTTTTTTCTTTTTATTCTATTTTTTTCTCCTTTCTTTATTTCCTTCTTATGTTATAATTAATTTGGAATGAAATAGTTCGTTGTTTTAATTTAGTAATTATTGTTATTTAATTTATTAAATTGTCGTTGTTTATTTTATTTTCTTTTACAATATTATGATAATTCACTGCTACTATCATTGTGTTGATTATTGGATCTTCTCATGAAAAGTGTTGCTAACTTTATTTGATGATTCTTTTCATTTTTGATAATTTTATTTAGCATGAAGTGTTGATGGTTGGTTTTCTTATTTCAATTATCTTAAATAATGATTTTGTGACTTATTAGCATTCTCTAGAAATTCAAATTTTTTTTTTACTTATTTTTTGGTTGGTGAGATTTCAATATTTATTTTGTTTTGTTGTTGGCAACTATCTGTTAATTCAATAGTAAATATTTTATACATTTTTAGTTTTTTTTTATTGTACCATTTTTTAAAATACTTTCAGGAACCACTTTGTCTGAAAGATCATTTGGTGGAGATTTTGTCTCATAATTGTAGTTGGCTTTTATTTTATTTCTTTAAGATAGCATTACTTCGTATTATTTTTAATTGATATTAAATACATTATTCGCTAAAATTAGGTCGATGAAAAATCTATTTCTTGGATTTAGAGGGCTCCACATTTAAAAAACGGAACAAGTTAATTTATATTCATTTTTAGTACATGGTGATATTTAAATTTTCTAGTTCAAGTTTATTATTTGCTAAATTTGGCCAATGACGAATTTATTCGTCGAATTTCGAGGCCTTCTCATTAAAAAAAAAAGGACGGAATAATTGTAGTTTATTCTTTGTTTATTCATGATTGTGTATATTATTGACGTTAGACAAATATTAGAATGTTCCTCATATTATTATTTATTTCATTGTTTGTGTATATTTTGTGATTATTATACTTGTGTTATATTGTGTATCGCCTCCTCGATTTAAAAATGAGTTCAGTCAGATTCATAGTTATAGATTCTGAAGGGTGTTAATACCTTCCCTTTGGAATAACGTGAGTCCTTACCTGAGATTATTTTTATAAATAATTAATTATTTTTCTAATTATCCTCAAAATTAGATGACGATTCCTAAATTAATTTTTTTTAATTTCTTTTATTTAAATAATTTTTTATTGAATTATCACGACGTTGCGCCTTCGGGAGGTCAACAATTATTATTTTTTTTTTTACTGTTATTATTATATTGTCCTAAAATTTCTTGATTCACAATTCGTTGTACATGGACCTATGGAATAGTCGACAAAAGTTCTCATGCAAAACATATTGCTGAGAAAAGTTTGTAGGGACACCTCAAATTATGGCCATCAAGTAGGGACAAATTAACTTTTTGAGATTAATTAACATTTTTTTTTCTTTTAACATTTGATAAATTAGAAAAATATCAAATTTTTATTGTGATGAAACTATTTCATTTTTAATTAAAAATTTTGAATTTAAAAATTGAGTATGAAAAAATTTTTATTAGGAATATCATTCTCGAATGAATCTTGCAATGCGATGATCCAAATTTTGGTCAGAACTTTAATGTGGACTTCAGAGATGAAGTGGAAAAAAGAAAATAATAAATTAGAAAAATAAAAGGGGCTAGATCAACAATTCATTTACAAGGTGCATGTTGCAAATTACAACTTGCAAATCAAATTAAGGGTCTATTATATGCAGTTTTACTTCGCATTTTTATCAAGCACTGTTGCCAAGGTTTGAACATATGACCTCCTAGTCACATAGCAACAACTTTATCGATTACTTCAAGATTCTTCTTTAAAAAAGTGATATTCCTAAATCATAATAGTTAAGGAAATATAAACCTAACTTTGACACTAGATAGTATAAAAAATTTTCTTTTAAGTTGTGTTGATATCGTGTAAAATCATAAATACCCATAATAGCTAACGTTTAATTTATGTGCACCACATAACTTTTCAAAGAAAAATTTTATTTTGTTGTACAACTTTTGATTAAGGTGGGTCCGCCTCGAGTACCTATGTTAAAAGAAATTTACTTGCACATGGTGTGTGTATCAAAATTCAAATTAATACTATATATGGCGCAAGTGTTTTGTTATGATTTAGTAATCAGTAAAGTAAGTTTAAAATTATAAAATTTTAAGAGTAAATTCGAGTTGAGCCAAAAATACTATTTTCTTCATTTTAATTTATTTATTCAATTTATATTTGATACGAAATTTAAAAAATAAAATTAGAATTTTAAATCTTGTGTTTAAGATACACCAAAATATTTTTTAAAATCTCATAATCTTATATAATGTCAAAAAAAAAAACTAGAGAATTTTCAAAACAAGAAAAACGCAGTCATTTTAAAACAAATTTTAACAGAGGATAAGATGAATAAATTAGATCGATAAAGTAGGTGATTCTTTTTGTGTGTCTAAGCTACCCATAAACCCTGTGGAATTAATAATTAAATGTGTTTGAATATCATAGAATAGTGGAGTTATACTTTTTTTTTTCTATAGTGTTTGCAAGTCCAAAATTTTATGCCATGATTTGATATTTTTAAATATAAAAATTAATTTGTAAATTTAACAAATATAATTTATTAATTTCAATAGTTTTCACGATTTATGAATTTTTTATATTTATATAAGCAAAAATTATAATTTAACCAAATATGATTTTAATTAGAGGCTTCAAATTTAAATTTCTTTAATTAGAGAGTTGTTTTTATTCTTATATTTATTATTATATATGTTATCATATGTTTTCATATCTAGTATCTTCTGTTTTTAGGATTTGATACTTTTGAGACGAGAATCTTCCCAAAATAACTTCTCTATCTTTATGAAGTAATGATAAGATCTGTATATATTTTTATCCTTTTCGAATTTTATTTATTAAATTTTACTTGTTATAAAAAGTCATTTTTATTATATGAGATTTTTCAAAATAAATTCAAATTTAGTCGAAGTCTGTTAAATGGAGTTACTTTGAAAAAAATAATCTCCTTGCTCTTCTCTTTTTTCACCTTTGCGTGCTCAAAGACAGAGTCAGCCGGGGCCGGTGCCATTTTGCTGACTTGGACTTGTCTTTTCTTCATCTCTCTTTCCTCTCTGATTAGCTCATAGTAGTAGTATACATTATATTTGTCTTTCAACACACAGCTTTTCTTTTTTTAGCTTTTTGTAAACTTTCAGACCATCTCTCAATTCAAGAATCCTGTCTTTACTGTTTGAGTTTTTTCTGGTTTATTGCAACTACCCAAACAGTGTTTTACTTTCAAAGGAATTGCCTTTTCTCTTCTTTAACTTTGCTATTGAGGGTTTAGGTACTGTGGGGGGAGATAAAAAGATTGTCTTGGAGTGTTTGGGGCATTTTTTAGCTGTTTGGGTTGTGGATTTGTGTTGATTAGTGAAAAGATTGACTTTTTGGAAGGTGTTTGGTCCACCACTTTTGCCTATTTCTGAAAATTTGCTGCTGTGTCTCGACTCTTTTGGGGAGTCAAAAAAGATTGATGATTTCTAGGGTTTATGGATGATTAGGGCTTTTCATCATTTAAGGTAAGACCTTTTCCCTCTTTTACCCTTTTGCTTGTATATTATTGCTACTATTGTTGTTGTTGTATTATTTATTGTTAATGACCCTGGTGTCTGTCCAGCTTTTGCGCACCTCGACTAATTTCACATGATATATGCACCTCCCACTAGTAATGGGTTTAAGGTAACTTTGTCCACCGAGGCTAGTGCAGATAAGAACAAACACCTAGTGTTTTTGCTGCTGTTGTTGTTGTAGAAGGGCTAAAGTTGAAGTCTTTATTAGACTTGGTGAGAAGAATTAGGTTCATGGTAGTTGCTATTATTCTATTGGGTAATTGGTAATTGAGAAATGCAATGATTATCATTTTGAGTTGTTTTTAATTTCTTCTAATGTTTATGGGTTTCAGATTGAACAATTGGCCTGTTTTTTTGGATTTTATGGATTTCTTAACGCTTTCCACTTGTTTAAGTTGTACCAGAGTATGTGTATGTAGTCCTGCAATTTTCTGCACTGAAATGATTTGATTGCTTCCCTTTTAACAGGCTTCAAATTTTGTTTACCTTAAAAAAAAAAAGTCAAAACATGTTCTTGTGTTTATTGTGACCTTAGAGAGTGAGAATGGTTACATTTTTGTCTTAGCATACATTGTCAGGTGATGGTTGTAGAAGTATTTGCTTCTGTGCATTCATAATGACATCTGTTTTTCTATGTTTATTTCACTTCCAACAATGAATGCCTAGGCAGCTATTAGCAATCCATCATTCTGTATACACCGAGAGAAACTTAGTAGTTGGTTCTAGTTTGAAAAGTTTCCAGATAGTACTTAATGTGTAGTTTTGTGTTGATTTTACATCTAAACTAAACTATATCCAGGGGAAAGTTGGATTGTAACAAATTATGATTTTCCTTGCTGTTTAGTGCCAAACAGAAATGGTGTGTGTTAGACCTTACAATAACTCTCGTCTAGTCTGATCTAAGCTTATCATGATTTGCTAGTAGATTACAATCTAACTCTTTTTAAACTAGATATGAAAAGGGACATGTCACAAGAATGCCTTATTCTGTTGGCAAAGCAATTAAATTTTTACTAAGTCAATTTGGTAGTTGGAATGCCTGAAGAGAGCTTCAATGTGATACTTGCATTTGTATGTTGTGGTAGAGACAACTGCTGCAATGTGATCTTGAGATCTTTATCTTCTGCACCCTCAGATACAGCAAAGCAGAGCTCAATATAGTGTTTTTCCTTTTAACTCGAAAGTATAGTAACATAACTCTCTATTTGAATATTTTTGATTTAATAATGTTTAACATGAGTATTTGGCTATTCTCATTTGACATTTCAAGTCAATTATCTTTTTGTCATATAGCAATTATTTGAAGGTTTTAGAGTGATTAATTTTGAGGAATGAAGTGCATTTTATAGACATATTCCCCCACCCACTCATGTGATTCTCATCTCTGTGGTTTGTTTCCATTTGATGTGCCGTTGAAGGTACAAGTGTGATAGTATTCAAGGTCAAGGGTGTATTTTCTTCCACCTGCTACTAGCAAATAAGCCGTAGTAATGGCTGGTGAAGTGGATCATAAAGATAGGAACATTTAATGCAACTAATTGAAGCAACGTGGCTGTAAAGGACTTTTTACAGTTACATCTAAAAACTTAAGAGTAAGGCTTTTTGGCTTTTATGGACAAAGGATACGATTTCTCAACCTGGCTGGCTCAACAACAATATTAAGGTTGAATGTGACATATCGTAAACAACAATAACAACAACATACCAGTGAAATCTCACAAAGTAGGGTCTGCGGAGGGTAGACCGTATGCAGACCTTACTACTATCTCATGGAAATAGAGGTTGTTTCCGAAAGACCCTCGGCTATACCCGCCTCAAGTAAAAGGAGAAACAATCTTTTATATCTATGTTGCATGTGCTAGTGTACAATTGCAGGTATAACTTTTTTGGTATGAGTACGTGTAGTCGTTTCCAATTTGAGGTATAATTTGAAGAGTCTGTACGACATGCCGATGCCCATGTCGCACCTGTTTAACATGTGTATGAGAAGACAAATAAAGGATCCACGTAAAATAGTTGGCCACAAAAGATTGTAGTTAGTTGACCTGGTCTGATGTAGTAAGCTCGTGTTCTCATCCTTTGTAGTGCAGACCGTGCAGTAACTGGGATCTATGGGACAAGCGTTTTTGACAGTCAAACAAATTTCAGTTATAGGTAGTTCAGATCAGGAGTGTTTTAGCTGCAGTGAAGAACTAACAACCATAACTGATTGGTGTATTAACATCTCTTGGGGATCGTTTTAGCTTAAACATATTAAGCTACAAATGCCATAAGGAAAAGAATTTCAACTCTTCTTCTATAGTTTCAATTCCTCCGTCATTTTTGCATTAATTTCTGGGTTTATGCTTGCAAATCTTCTTCAATCTCAGAATTGGTTGCATGATCTAGTGTTTACTTTTCAATGTAGACTTATCTGCTTTTCAAGCTGTACTCTATTCCAACAAGGAGAATCACTAAAAAGGGGGAGGTCAAAGTTAAGATTTTCAAGTCCTTACAAAAAAATTATTATTTTCAATTAAAAGGAGGACATTGATGTTAAATATACCTAGCTCGTCCTGCATGATGACTGCTTGTAACCTGGTATCTCAAGCTTCTGTGCTACTCTTATCCACAATGTTGAAAATGCTGTCTGTGACCAAAAACACTCCCAGTAAACTTTGCTTTTCCTTGGTAGGTGATTCCGTTTAAAAGATTAAAATATGGTTTCAAAAGATCGGAAGAAACCTACTGGATCTCCAAAAGTACAAGTCGGAGAGATAGATACAAGTGCACCATTCCAGTCTGTCAAAGATGCTGTTAACTTGTTTGGAGAAGGTGCATTTTCGGGGGAAAAACCTGCAATCAGGAAGCCAAGACCTGAGTCCGCAGAGGTAAATGATACTTTGGTTCAAATATGTATGTTGTTAGCCTGACTGGGAAAACTTGGTGTTCTTATTGTGATATTTTATCTGCACTGTTTGTGGTAAATATTTGTTTATGATTAAGATTGAATTGATAACCTATTGAACAAAGAAAAGTTGGAGAATGAACTTCTAAGCAAAGTTTCCTTTTGTCTGACCAGTACTTATAATTTGTCTTTTACATCAAGTAAGTCATGCTGTCATAGAAATTTATTTGTGCATGCATCTCCATCTACACATCGAACTTTTGGGTGGTACATGTGTCCTTGAAGCATCTTCTTTCTTTAGTTATTTAAGTGTTTTCATATGGTGGTTAATGATTTTGGAGTATTCATAATTATTTGCTGCTTCATTTTAGAGTGTCAGAATTTTTTCACTAAATATGTTCATTCTCGAGTCTTTAGACTACTGAATGCAACACACAGTCAGGTGCTCTCAGGAGTGAATGAATGCAAAAATTATGTATACCTGAGCATTGTATACCTGAGCATTGGTTAGTGTTGAGAGACTGCAATCAAATAACCTCCTCTAAGTACCCTTTTCTTGCTTTCAGAGGGTACTGGCAAAGGAAACACGCCTTCACTTAGCCCAGAACGAGCTGAACAAGTTGAAGGAACAGTTGAAAAATGCAGAAACCACTAGAGCTCAAGCACTTACTGAGCTGGAAAGGGCAAAACGGACTGTTGATGACCTCACCAGAAAGCTTAAAATTGCTTGCGAGTCAAAGGATTTGGCTGTCAAGGCAACAGAAGCAGCTAAGAGTGGGGTGAACCAACTTGAAGCACCAAATGATGGCTCTGTTATGGGTAAGGATGGTTCTTGGAAAGTGGATCTGGAAACTGCACGAGAAAAGTATATGGCTGAAATAGCTGATCTTGATAAAGCAAAGCAAGAGCTGAGGAAACTCCGCCAGGATTGTAATACATTTAGGGAAGAAAAAGCTGGCGCTATTGAGCAGGCAGCAGAAGCTGAGCGTTCTGCCAAGGCAAATATGGAAAGAGCCAGCGAGCTCTCCAAGGAAATAGCAGACATCTAAAAACTTAAGAGTAAGGCTTTTAGGCCAAGGCAAATATGGAAAAAGCCAGCGAGCTCTCCAAGGAAATAGCAGCTGTCCACGAGTCAGTGGAACAACTAAAACTTGCCTGTGTGCAGGAGCAGGAAGAGGAAGCAAAGATTTATGCTGAAAAGGATGTTCAGAAGCAGTCCTACAAGGCTAAACTTGAAGAGTCAGCAGAGAAGTTGCGTGCTTTGAGGAAAGAGACTGATGCGGATTTAGCCAAGAGTCTTGAAGCACACAAATAAAGGATCCACGTAAAATAGTTGGCCACAAAAGATTGTAGTTAGTTGACCTGGTCTGATGTAGTAAGCTCGTGTTCTCATCCTTTGTAGTGCAGACCGTGCAGTAACTGGGATCTATGGGACAAGCGTTTTTGACAGTCAAACAAATTTCAGTTATAGGTAGTTCAGATCAGGCATATGGTCGCAGAAGAAGAGAGTACTCTCCAAACCTTGGTGAAGACCCTTAAACTGGACCTGGAGAATATCAAGAAAGAACATTCTGATCTGAAGGAGAAGGAGGCGGAGACAGAATCCCTTGCCGGGGGTCTGCATGTCAAGCTCCGGAAAGCCAAATCCGAGCTTGAAGTAGCAATTGCGGAAGAAGCCAAAGCAAGAGGTGCTTCTGAAGAAATGATCTCTACTCTCCACCAGCTGACCTTGGAGACCGAAAACGCGAAGCTTGAAGCTGAAGAGATGAAATTGCAAGCAGAAGAGTTGAAGAAAGAAGCTGAAGCCACTAGAATGGCGCTTGAAGAAGCACAAAAGAAGCTTAAAGTGGCGATGGAAGAAGCTGAAGAAGCAAAATCAGCTGAGGCTGAGGCTCGTGATCAAATTAAGATTTTATCTGAAAAGACCACTGCAGCACGATCCTCAACTTCTGAATCTGGTGCTCGTATCACTTTATCAAGAGATGAGTTTGCCTCATTGAGCCGTAAGGTTGAAGAACTTGATAATTTGGCAGAAATAAAAGTGGCAGCCGCAATGGCTCAGGTAGAAGCCGTGAAAGCAAGTGAGAACGAGGCCCTCAAGAAGTTGGAGACTACTCAAAAGGAGATTGACGATATAAGAGCTGCTACTGAGGAAGCCTTGAAGAAGGCGGAGATGGCAGAAGCTGCCAAGAAAGCTGTAGAAGGGGAGCTTAGAAGGTGGCGGGAACGTGAGCAGAAGAAGGCAGCTGAGGCAGCTTCTCGTATTCTTGCTGAGACACATATGAACTACGGATCATCTCCTCAAAGTTACACAGTTCAGAAGGAAAAGCCATCGGAGAAATTCATGGAATCACATCCAATGATGCACCCACCTGTTGAAACCAATAAGCTAAACACACAAGAGAAGATAATGGAAACGTGCAAGTTGCAGAAAACAAAGACATCAGTGTCAAAGAAGAAGGTATTGATGCCTAGTATCAGTGGCATTTTCCACAAGAAGAAAAACCAAGTAGAGGGAAGTTCTCCAGCATATCTGCCTGGAGAGAAGCCTGTTTGGTAGCACACTGCCAAAACATTTTGTGCAAAATATGTGTGGTGGAGAGTAACATATGCCATGGATTGTGTGTATATCTGAAACCTGTGGAGCAGCAATTTTCTTTCTTCTTTCACTTTTGGTATTTATTGTGTGTCTACAACTTCTTAGAGTTATATAAAATTGTCTCCTATAATAATAATATGCTTATGGGACTCCTAGCTTAAACATCCTTGACTTCCATTGGAAAAGGAAAGATATGAGTTATCTTTTTCGCTTCTCGCTAATATGTTTTTGTGGAATTATACTAGGTATGTTTTCGTTTGTCGTGTTTAGCTGTGAAAAATTCAACTTTAACTTGATGTTTGTATTTTAAATTTAGAAAACATCTTAAAACTTATTTTTCAATTTGGTTTTTACTTTTAAAAGTTGTATTTAAGTATATTCATATGTGAGTATTATTTCATGCGTAATTTCCAACAAAAGCTTAATAGAAGTAATAGGTGCAATTACACTAATGATATAATAAATTAAATTATATTATCGATACATATAACTTAAACCTAAAAAAATTACCTTATTAATGTCATTTATCTTGGCTATAGCATATCATCTTTTTGTCATTTCTAGTAATTTTACTAAAACTTGTAATGAAAAGTTACGTTTTAGAAATATAATTCATCAGTTTCTTTTTTCTGAAGAAATCATTGACATTAATAGTAATTATACATATTTAAATATATCTGAGACGCACATGCGACGCATGTATAAGAAATTAATCATTATAAATACTGGTGACTAATTGGTTAGACTATGTGTCACTATATTGACCTCAAGATAAATGTAATATAGCGATAGGAAAAATGAAAGTCATTATAAGTGGTTCATTCCAAAGAGCATTTGCTTCATCAACTAATTCACATGACACGCAGATACTTTCATATCTAATTAACTAAGTTGTGGGCTATCTGCATCACAATAAATGTAGTGCAACAACTAAGAATATGCAATCATTACCATACAAATGGCTCATTAGCTAGATTGTGCGCTATTATATTATTAGTCTCACGATAAATGTGAAATAACAATTAAAAACTTATAATTATCATAAATGGTTCATCTTAAAGAGTATTTTCTTCGTCAATTAATTCACGTGAACTCTAGATACTATTAGAGCTAGAAGCTAGGTTATGCACTATCATATTAACACAAGAAAATATAGCAACTAGAAATATGCAACTTCTATAAATATTGGTGGTTCATTGGTTAAACTATGCACTAATGTATTAATCAAATAATGTATGTGATATGACAACTAAAAATGTACCATTATTTCAAGTTTTAATTTAATAAGTATTTAATTCATCAACTACTTAATGTGAAGATCAGATATTCTCATATCTAGTTAAATTATATCCTTACTATAGATATAATGTAGCACAAAAAATTTGTAATCGTGTAATACATGTGATATAATAACTAGAAATATGTAATTTTACATATGACTTCGTTCGTCAATTAATTCACGTGAATTATAGATACTTTCATTACTAGTTAGGTTGTGCACTTCTTATTGGGATCACACTAAATATGATGCAGAGAATAGGAATATGTAATCATTATATATACAGGCGACAAGTTGGTTAAATTATGTTAGTTCACGTGACGTCCAGATGCTTCCATATCTAACTAAGTTGTGTGGTATTAGCGTCACGATAAATGTCATGCAACAACTAAGAATATGTAATCATTACAAATATACATTATTCATTAGCTAGATCACCAGTCATTGTACTATTAGCCTCATTGTAAATGTGAAATAACAGCAAAAAATAGGCAATTAGTATGAATAGTCCATTCTAAAGAGTATCTTTTTCGTCATTTACGTGAACTCCATATACTCTCAAGCTGACAGACTGTGCACTATCATATTAACATAAGAACATATAGCAACTAGGAATATGCTACTATTATAAATACAGATGGTTCATTAGCTAAATTATGTATTAATGTATTAGCCAAACAATAAATTTGATATGACGATTAGAAATATACCGTCATTTTCAGTTTTTTATTTTAATAAGTATTTAATTCATCGACTACTTCATACAAAAATCAGGTACTCTCATAAAAATATACCATCATTTCAAGTTTTAATTTAATAAGTATTTAATTCATCGACTACTTAATGTGATGATCAAACACTCTCATATCTAGTTAAATTATATCCTCACTGTAGATATAATGTAACACAGAAAACTTGTAATCGTGCAATACATGTGATATAATAACTAGAAACATGCAATTATTACATATGACTTCGTTCGTCAGCTAATTCACGTGAATTATAGATACTTTCATTATTAGTTTGATTGTGCATTTCTTGTTGGGATCACGCTAAATATGATGTAGCGAATAGGAATATCTAATCATTATAAATACATGTGACAAGTTAGTTAGATTATGTTAGTTCACGTGACATCCAGATACTTCCATATCTAACTAAGTTGTGTGATATTGGCATCACGATAAAATGTGGTGCAATATCTAAGAATATGTAATCATTACAATTACAAATTATTCATTAGCTAGATCACGAGTCATTGTATTATTAGCCTCATGATAAATATGAAATAACAGCAAAAAAACATACAATTAGTATGAATAGTTCATTCTAAAGAGTATCTTCTTCGTCATTTACGTGAACTGTAAATACTCTTAAGCTGACTGTCAGACTGTGCACAATTATATTAACATAAGAACATATAACAACTATTAATATGCAACTATTATAAATACAGATAGTTCATTAGCTAAGGTATTTATTAACTTATTAGCCAAATAATAAATTTAATATAATGACTAGAAAGATACCGTCATTTTCAGTTTTTCATTCCAATAAGTATTTAATTCATCGTCTACTTCATACAAAGACCAGGTACTCTCATAAAAATATACCATCATTTCAAGTTTTAATTTAATAAGTATTTAATTCATCAACTACTTAAAGTGAAGATCAAATACTCTCATATCTAGTTAAATTATATCCTCACTATATATATAATGTAACACAAAAAACTTATAATTATACAATACATGCGATATAATAACTAGAAACATGCAATTATTACATATGATTTCATTCGTCAGCTAATTGAAGTGAATTATAGATACTTTCATTACTAGTTAGGTTGTGCACTTTTTATTGGGATCACACTAAATATGATGCAACGAATAGGAATATGTAATCATTATAAATACATGTGACAAGTTGGTTAGATTATGTTAGTTCACGTGACGTCTAGATACTTCCATATCTATAGCTAACTAAGTTGTGTAGTATTGGTGTCACGATAAATGTGGTGCAACAACTAAGAATATGTAATTATTACAAATACAAATTATTCATTAGCTAGATCGCGAGTCATTATATTATTAGCCTCATGATAAATATGAAATAACAGCCAAAAACAAACAATTAGTATAAATAGTTCATACTAAAAAGTATCTTCTTCATCATTCACGTGAATTGTAGATACTCAAACTAGGTTGTGCACTATTATATTATATAAGAACATATAGCAACTATAAATATGTAACTATTATAAATATAGATGGTTCATTAGCAAATTATATATTAACTTATTAGCTAAATAATAAATCCAATATGACGACTAGAAACATATTGTCATTTTCAGTTTTTCATTGTAATAAGTATTTAATTCATCATCTACTTCATACAAGGACTAGATATTCTCATAACTAGTTAATTTATACCTTTACAGCACATATAATGTAACATTGATAAAAATTTATGATACTCGATATTTATGCTAAATCAAATTATATAATTATGGAAAAAGAAAAGAAAAGTGCATTCTTTTATTTCTTTTTAATATATGTAAGTTGCCATATTTCATTGTCCTAGAAGGTCGTTTATTCATTTCCATTTTGCACGGAGGACTTAATGAGTCAAAAAGCTCAAAATTCACCATTAATGGCGAATAGGGACGAGTTCATAAACCCTAATACTTCTTCTCCTGTTACTGTTTCCGATGCCGATAGCTACCTTCTAGATTCTTCTCAGATCGGTAGCGCTTCCGGAAGCTTCCAAAACGAGGGTTTTCTCTCCGGAGTAGATACCTCCGGCGCCGCTGATGCTGAGTTTGGTTTTTCCCGTGCTGATTTTCGTCAGACGCCGCTTGTTAATACTGTTGATTTCTATGAACGCCATCTGTTCCTTTGCTATAAGAATCCTAAAGTTTGGCCTCCTCGTATTGAGGCTGCGGAGTTTGATCGATTGCCTAGGCTTCTTGCTGCTACTCTTGCTGCTCGGAAGAATGATATTGAGAAACAGGTTTATGCCTTTGTCATTTTTGAATTTGTTCTCTTTGCTGATACTTAAGTTAGCTTTTGAAATGTCAAGATATCCTGCATTGTATGAACTGATATTATATTCTAGAATGCTCATTGTTGCTCTTATTGCTATTATCGGAAACAGCTAGAAGGTAGGGGTAAGGTCTATGTACCCTCTCCGGACTTGACTTATGAGATTACACGGAGTATGTTGTTGTTTCATTAAGTAAGAAATGTCAGTAATAGGCATTAAGCAGATGCAAAGTATTAAAAATTCGAAAGTAATGTTAGCTTCAGAACAACAAATGTGCTAAATTTGGGACAAGGAGGTAACAAAATCTGAAAAAATAACGGGGCAATTTAAATTTCAGCTGGACAGAGTAACTGGGGTTGTTATGCTAACTTCTTGTTATGAGTTACTGGCTATGTTGCTGAGACTGAGAAAATTGTTGCTGCACCCGTGTTGGATCCTCCAAGAATGCACTACTTTTGGAGGATTCAATACACACATGTTGACATTTTTTATGAGTCCGAGCCACATAGGACTTGCACCCCAATGACATTTGACATCTTTTGCCACTGCAAATTCAAATACTATACTACTATTAGATTTTGACCAGTAAAAAATCAAGTCTTTGCGCCTCTAATTCTAGATATGCTTAATTTTACTGAAGGGAGAATTTATTTAGAATTTGTATGAAATGGGCCTGATTAGAGTCAAATGAATACAAAGGATTTGTACAGCAAACCTTAACATGCTTATAAGGTGTGATTGGTTTGTTTCAGCTTACGGGTACAAACTTCCTTAATTTAAGCAGATGCATTAATTTTTTTTTTGTTGCTACTTTGGGATGTGTGGACTTTTGCCTGTATGTAGTGATAGAACAAAGTGTAAACTGCAAGCTTAGGCCCTACATTCTGTTCGTATACACTACTTGGCATTTGCAATTTCTTTTTCCTTCTTATTCCTGACTGAAAAAATTTGAACATTCTGCAAGTTTCAAAATGTGTCCACTTGTATGTTCAATTGGTAATTGAACTTGCCATTTTCGAACCTTTATAGCTTCGCCTCAAGTTGAAGAGTAAATTGTTCTTGTTTGATCTCATTCTGGTTGAACATGTAGTTTTCACGAATTTTTTCATAAGCAAATTGCTTAGTTGGTTATGTTTTTTTCATGATCCTAGTAATATCTATAGTGATTTACCTTGTAACTTTTCTTTCTTCAAGACTCGGTTGACAATATGTGAAGGGCATGATGGAACTGAGACATCGAATGGGGATGTGTTGATATTTCCGGACATGATCAGATACAGGTTTAGACTATACTATACTTTTCTGGTGCATCTGCTGCTCTTGATGGCATATCTATTAAATGGCATTGAATTTATCTATGGTGCAGGAGATTGACTCATTTTGATGTTGACACATTTGTTGAGGAGGTGCTAGTGAAGGATGGTGAATGGTCACCTGGAAATCCTGAAGCTCTGACTGGATGGTACATATTTGTGTGTTGTCATGGTTCAAGAGATCGTCGATGTGGTGTTTGTGGACCAGCTATATTTAGTAGACTTTTGGAGGAAATAGAATCAAATGGTCTTCAAGGAAAAGTATCTGTTAGTCCATGCTCACACATCGGGGGGCACAAGTTTGCTGGAAATGTAATCATATTTGGACGAAATGCTCACAAGGAAGTCTCCGGACACTGGTTAGGAAAAATCCTTATGTCCCTTTTCCTCTGGAAATTGTTCTCTCAGTTGTAGGCAATTAATGAAATTTAGCTGGGTAGTTGATTATATGTTTGTTTTTGTTGCGCACTAGGTATGGCTATGTTACACCAGATGATGTACCACAGTTGCTTGAACAGCATGTTGCTAAAGGAGAAATTGTTAATTGGTTGTGGAGGTAAATTCTATCCCCAGTTGCTATTATAATCTGGCATCTGGAGAAATTGCATATGATTACTTCTAAATGAATTTAACTCGTCTTTAAGCTATTCTGTACTTGTCAGCTCTAAAACATTAGGAGTGTTATATTAAAAATTGTGGTTAATTTGCAAATTACATATATTGTCATGGCATTGTTATGTTGATATTTTGTGACCTCCTGAACGGCGTAAGTTCCATAACCTCTGTCTTGATGTTTTTGGTGAAACAAATTTTGGATAACACTTTGCAATTCAATGGAAACTCGGTGCTTCATGAAGTTCTGAGGGTTTAAGAACACAATAATGTTGATTCAAGATTACTCATTAATGTGATGTAAAGCAGTACCAAAGAGGAACTTGTAAAAACGACTGTAATTTTGTATAGGTGATAATTGCCTTTTCAAGATAATCTATCTGCAGGAATGCTGAAGGCACTTTTACATTTGTTAATCTGGAATACTAATATCTTATTTCAGGGGCCAGATGGGACTATCTGAAGATGAACAGAAAGCATCCCAAGAACATAGACTTAGCATTAATGGTGTAACAGATATGGAAAGAGTCACCAAAACCTCAAATGATGTTGGTATTAGTACATGTGGATCTCAATTAGAGGGTACGGTCTGTTGCCAGGCAAATGGAAATGTGCCATGTTGTCAGAACGCTCAACTTCCAATCGATGCAGACAATTTCAATCTCGACCAAGACAATGCTGAGTTTCTACCTAAACTATCACCAAATATTTAATCTCGACCAAGACAATGCTGAGTTTACATCTGAAACAAAGAGCAGCTTCAAGAGACAAATTTCTCGAAGTAGTAGTGGAAAAGGGGCTCGTTCTCGCAGGGTGTGCTCAATGCCTACTTGGTATGAGAGCTGGGAGCGCGAAGACACATATGCAGTTCTTGCTGTTATTGGTGCTGCCATATCAGTTGGCTATGCCTTCCATTGCTACAGGCAGCTGAAGTAATATTTATAAAAGAACTCTTAACTGATTTGATCTCATTGTTGGTTAAAAACATCTGTGCTTTGTCTGATGTAAATTGAGGTTATTGCATGTGTACAAGTCACTTGCAAGGAAGTCTTAGAATTTTATTTACTATGCCAAAATAGTGTTCCCCAAATCCCACTTGTGGGATTTCACTGGATATGTTGTTGTTGTATGCCAAAATAGTGTTGTAATGATAGACAAATTGGCTCTGTAAAGTTAGGAGTCTCGTTTTGTTCACATTTCCTGGACCCTGTTGTCTGAAAGTGATTGTTTGGTCTATGAATATGTTTGGCTGTTATTATTTTAAGGGGTAAAAAAACTTTGTTCTGGTTAGTTCATTACTGTATCTCTATTCATGTGACACTTATTAGCTTTCTTTAACTTTATGTCAAGTATGAAGATAAAAAATGACTCATTATTAATCGTCCTTCCTTTTTGTCTTTTTCTTTTCCTTTTTCGCTTTTTTCTTCGTATCTAGTTTATTCTGTTTACGAGTTTTCGAAATAAGGATTCTCAGGAAATAATCTCTCTACCTTTGTGAGGTAGTAGTAAGGTTTACGTACATTTCACCCTTTGTAGAATTCCACTGGGTATGTTGTTGTACATGAATACAATTTTTTATTTTAAAATATGTCGAGTCAAATTATATCACATAAATTAAACAGAAGGAGTATTCTTACCAAGGTTGTTGATATTCTGCTTGGACTTATAAAGACATCAGATGAACAAAATACACAGAAATATACTAAAGGTTCCTTTGACCTTTTCATTTATCTTAACTTCACCCTTCCCCCCTTTCTTTTACAGTCCTTCAATCAGAAGAAAGTTTATTCTATCTTGAAAAGATTCAGGAATTATGGAAGCAGCATCAAAAATCAGATCAAATCAGTAAATTTCGCGTAAAAATTCCTTGTGGGAGATTAAACATTTTCGACTATTCATAAGATAGTCCACTCCAAGGTAGTGTAAATGACATGTTACAACTTCTATCTAAATCCTGCATCGAGATGATGCAAGCCATATTAGTACTACAATGCTTACTTGAATCCTCTCGTCATGTAAAAGCTGGATCCAGAATAAGCAGTAAGCCAGACTACAGCGAATCAGCTTCAATCGCCATTGATCTTTATTTCATGAAATGATTGACAGATACCGTTTTTCTCCCCAATCCTGTGGAGTTCGGATTCTATTGTTTCAGCAATCTTTGCATCAGCTGGATCTGGCTCAGGTAAGCTAACGTGGACCGATCCTTCTTTGCTTGGTGCAACAGCCTCTGATGCTAGAGCTTGTTGCTTAGTATAATCATAGAGTTGCTGATGAAACGCGTGATCAAAGGAGAAACAGTTATCATTTGTACCATTTCTAGAATGTTTAGACGAACCTGAGCCTTCTCTTTTACAAAAATGTGGTAGTGATGCATAATCCATTATCTGCAAGTTGAGAATTAAGAATTTTTCAATGCTCCAAGTCGAAGATAATTCTAGTTAGAAATGAAGTCAAGTATCGTATTCCTAAAAAACATGAGGTGTTTTACCGAACATTATTAATTTGCTTGGTTTATGTGAATATATAGATGGATCCAACAAACTACAAATAATAGTATGAATTCATAGTGAGAGAATCAAAGGATAAAAAGCAAACAACTAAAATAACTTCTTACATTCAATAACTCATCTCTTTAAAAGCAATTGACTCTCAAAGGAAAAAAAAAAGAATGTAGGTAAAAAATACACGTGAAGTATTTTGTTTTTTCCCGAGTTCACTACCTAAACTATCACCAAATATTTATTGAAACATACCTTAACTATAAGTTGTTCTCTTTTCCTACCTGAAATATCACCTTCGTTCAAGTAGGATATGAGAACGACTATCATGTCCGTTGATAAACATTTGGCGATAGTTTAGGTGAAAAAAGTGAACAAATGATACTTCAGGTAGGAAACTCGAATAAACATGATACTTTCAAGAGTGTTTTGACCCTTTACTCAAAGAAAAAATGACATCTTACCTTCAACAGTTCATCTTTTCCTGAGCCGGAGAGCACTTGGACCTTCTTTCTAGTTCTTTCTTGCAAAAGAGGTCTAACGACCTGGAAGTTTGTAAAGAGTTAGGCTTTAGGTTAACTGATTCAGCAAGATTCGTGCACAATTATAAGCTATACACAAACCTTCCAGCAGGCTGAGAATATGTATGGAGCATTAACAATGTAATACGTATCTGTCTTCTCAGGATAATTTAGGTCATCGATGGTAGATATAGCAGTTAAGAGCTACAAGAGGAATAAACAAAGTGTCAAGTTTTAAAAAGCCAAATGTGTGATCAAGTAAAAGAAGATCCTACTCCACCTTATAATGAATAAATCATTTCAATAATCAATATCAAACCAATAGTTATTTCTTCCTGCCTAAGCTTTTAGTAGGTACCCATCAAGCACCTGTGTTGGTGGGAGGTAGCAGATACTCGGTGGAATAATCGAGGTACACAAACTAGCCTAGAAACCACCTTGTTATAGCCACCAGGCATCCGGCGGCGCCACATCCACATATAAGTATTAACAAGTACAAATAGACTCAAGGAAAACATAAGTTTTAATCTTGACTAGTTGTATCGCTTGTATAGATCCTTTGATTCCATTGTTCTATGTTCTTAGATAAGTGTGCATTAATTCC
The DNA here is from genome assembly GCA_000787875.1 of Solanum virginianum. Classification (NCBI taxonomy): domain Eukaryota; kingdom Viridiplantae; phylum Streptophyta; class Magnoliopsida; order Solanales; family Solanaceae; genus Solanum; species Solanum virginianum. The sequence continues at coordinate 9,387 of DF362636.1, read as the reverse complement.
GAGATATTATACATCTTTTTAAACGGCTTCTCTAAATGCAATTTTATTTTTACCCTTCCCCCTTTTATCACTTTCAATCACTATTACCACACCATCTCATGTGACCTCTCATCTTATCTTCTGGCTGCTATAACTCCTATTGTTCTCGCCCTTGTGACCATTTTCTCATTCATATCCTCCCTGACATCTATATATCTGATGCAGGTTCCATTCTTTCTGTAGCACCACCAAGAGAACTTCTCTTGGAGATCTATTAATGCTTTTTTAGGTTGTTTGAGTGATTGTTGATGAATAATTCTTTTTTCAGAAGTTTAAATTTTGTAAATAGCAGTAGTGCGCGAATGAACAAATACACTCAGAAGAGTCTTTTTAACTCTGAAACTTGAACTTAATCTCCATCTGCAGAAAGTGACAAAATTGAACATCATATCAAACTTTAACAAGAATTATCAGTTGTCGGAAGGTGAATGCAGAACCAAAGAAATTCAGCAATGACTGAATCTATACATCCAGGAAGAATGTTGACTAGAAAAAAGATGATAAGGAATAACATAGTAGGATTTTGGTAGGAAGGTCAATGGAATATGATTACAATGTCACACAAATAACAAGATACCTTAATTTGGTTTAGTGCAGAAAACTTTAGACCAGTCATGTCCAAAACCTTAATACAGGTCCCAATATACCTCCCAAATTTCTTTGATGCAGAAGGCTGTAACATGAACATCAGTCAGTCAACACTGCAGGCTGTTTTTGTCGTATTTATCTCCATCTTGAATGAAGCAACACAAGGACATACCAATATTATGCGGTCACGGTATTCGTTCATCTGGATATGTGATTGAATATAGTAGTGAATCTACAATAGAGGAAAGCAATATGTCAGTACAGTTCAATGCCATCTGTAGGAGACAAATGGCAAAAAACAAAATGTTTGAGCAGCTGAATTGACATGTTAACGGGGCTAAAACATCTAAAATATGACCCTTACCGATGCTTTGTCATATGTGCTGAGCCCTACTCCAACAGCAATGACGGGAAGACCCTGCACAGATCAAAACAAAGTAGAAACCACACAATAAGATTATATTGGCCAAGCACAAATGCACAACACCAAAAGTTGCATAACCCGAACGAGAGAGAGCTAATCAACGATAACTTATATGTAAAGATAAAGTATCACCTCTCTTGAATATCCAGACATCCCCACAAGCTGAGTGTCCCTCACTCCTCTGTAAAAATCAGTGGGTACAATTGGTTTCTGCAACAAAAAAAATGACGAATATCAACAACATAGTAAAGGTGGAACCAATTTCGCCTTCATTTCTTTATTATTTGTGACTTGAAATAAAGGATTTCCATTCAAATATTACAGCGGTGTGTAACTTAAGATCAACAGGATCTAGAATGAACAAAAAATGGAAATGAACTTATAAGTTATAAACAGCCCAAAATAATCACACTATCTACAGCAATGAGCATGCCTATGCTATGATAAGAAAAAACTTACTGCAAGTATCTGATCAATCTCATTGTCAATCCTCCAATTTAAACAGTCAACAAGCTGCAAAGTGCTTATTACAGTTAGAAGATTTCCTCAATGCAATATTCATCCTGAAGCAATATTGAGCTTCAAACATGAATGAAAACTGCATGCACTTACCATCTTTTGTGCTTTAGATACATTTCCATCCCTAGCTTTGAGAAACCTCACCAGTGTCTCAGCTCGGTACCCTTGATGTACATTCTGCACAAATTATGAGACGTCATACACATACAATTGTTACATAGTTATAGGCTCATGAAACATCACACATAAGGATCTCCATTTTTATTCCTCAGACTTATAATTGACATTGGGCAATGAAAAGATAGACAAGTTTCTCTTCACTATCTAACTATTACACATGCCAAACTGCTTAGCTCGTCTTATTTTGTTTAGCCACTTGACTGATTTAAGTTTTGAAGTCAAATATGACAAAGCTTATATCTTTCTAATATAAATCTAAACGGAGATGCTGATCACTTGCAAAGAATTGATAGTCAAGAATCAGATCCCGTATGCATGAGAACTTTTTTGAAGTCTCATATAACCAAAGAAGTTGACCAAACTCAATGATGACAAGAGAGTAAAAGACAAATCTTTGGCTAAAAACTTCAATTACCTACTGGTGCCATCACATTGACCTTTAGCTATGGATATAAAGTCTTTGGAGTAACCCGTTGTTTAACTAGACGCAGCATTCTCCAACTGCAGATCTTATACACTCTTTAACATAGGAACAAGGGCATTTAAATTCAAAAAGAATAGATCTACAACAACTTTTAGCTGCATAGTTTGACCAATTTTCATTTAGATGACTTCAGATTCTGCATCAAGATACTAGTTTTGAACATCCATCTCCGGGAAATACAACCAAACCACGATAACTTACCTTATTATGTTAACCTGTTGCACCCTTATTCATAATTAGCCACCACAAGAAAAAAAATGAATAGAAAAAAAAGCAAAAAAGGCAACAAGGAAATTGGGGGTAGGAAATTGGTTGAAACTAAAACTAAAGCAACTGAGTACCAAAACTACAGCAAATTCGTTGAAATTTGGTCAACATTCCAAAAAATGGGGGAAGGAAACTACCAGGTGGAGAATCGAAACATCACCAACAAAATGAAAGTTCAGCTAACCAACCAACTAAACTAGTAAGATACCGCGTTGGTTAAAACTTAAAATGAAGAAATCTACAAAAGCTTGACTTGACATTGACTAACTATAACAAGTAATCAGCTTACAGATATGAGATATCCACAGTTGACCAAACCAAAATCAAGAATCAACAGCAAGTAGCCAGATCAAATCCAGAAACTAAAACTTTTCACAAAATTTTGAAAAAATTGAGTTAATTAGAAGCAATACCTGGAAAGTCTTCTGAAGTGGCTCAGCAACTGCAATAACAACAACAAACACAAAAATGGAGATCCAAACTCAAAAAAGCTGAAACTCAAAAGAAATGTACAAGCAAGATCATAAAAACTAGTAAAGATACTAACTTTCATCCATTTCAGTTTGCAACTGCTTAATCATATCCTCAGTTATGCACACCATTCCTGATCCCACCCAAAAAAGATTCAAACCCACTTCCTAAAATTACCAGAAAACCTCAAAATCTTGCTTTTTTCCTAGATTTTTGGTCTAAAGAGGAAGAGGGGTTTGTGTATTTTGTGAAAAAAAAGGAGCTTTTTTCTCTTTCTTTGGTGTTTGTTCTCTCAATTTCCACCCTCCTCCCTCTTCCTCCAAGGACAGTGGCTCAAGAATTGAAGGTGCTCCTTCATTGTCAGATCTTCTTAAATTAGGCAAAAAGACAAACTTTTTTTCCTTAATTAATACTACTAATTAGTATATTTAAATCCTTAAGCTAAGTATGTACTAACGTGATTACCGTCACGAGGTTCTTTTATTTTTTGAAATAATAATCTTGATTGACGGAATAGATTTATAGTCTTATAGTTTTATAGAATAATTTCACTTTAATTTTCGTGTTTAGTATTCGTATTAAAATTATTTTTATTGATAATATTTGTTAAATTGTAATGTTTTTTTATTTCAAATTTAAATTTGATTAATTTAAAATTATTTTAAAATAAAATTTTTTAATATAAATTTTTTTCTAGCAAGATTAGGAGGAGCGGCTTTATCTACGACGATAAGAAGCCAAACATGGTAATTTTGTAAAATAGTTATTATCGTTATTCTTAGGAATATTAGGCACGGCTTTGTGGACATTGGAAGTTCTAACTTTGGAATATTTCAGTATGTCATACTTTCCTTTTTAAGTGGTCAAAAAAGAACATTATACTATTATTTATTTAGTTTTTATTTAGTTGTTATGTATATTAAAAAAAAATTTAATATTATATTTTCTCTGTTTATTTTTATTTGTCACTATTTCACTTATCGAGGTTAAACTATATGAATTTTAATTAACATTTTAAGATATATTTTTTATCATATTAATATGAGAAGGATTATAATTTATAGCATTTTTCGTATAGTTTTCAACCATCTAAATTTTACATTTCAAATATTAAATTTAATTACTTCAATTTAATTTAGAAACTTAGTTAAGTTGATCTCGAAAAGTGAAATAGTGATAAATAAAAGTGAACAGAGAAAGCATTTAACATTAAAAGATATGCAAATAGACAAAGATTTACAAATTAAATAAGAATAATATATTAAATCAAATTACACTTTTAATTAATTCTTATTAAATAATTTGTAAGATTTTATCCCGTGAAAATGGAGGGGATAACTAATTAATTACATATTAGATTGTTAGTGAAGTATCGTTATCTATAACTACGAAATCTAACTAAATATTAATTAAAGAACCTAATAAATATTAAATGATGAATAATTTAGATTATATGCACTAATAAATATTAAATCATGACAATTTACAATGTATATTTCCAAAATTTAATCATGAAGCATTTCTATGAATTTTTGAGTGAATATTAGTATTTGGGATAATTATATCCTTCAATAATTAATATAAAAAATAGTAAAATGTGGTGAGTATTAAATTTTATTTAATAGAGAAGGACCAATGCAAATATTTCACATCATTAATTTCAACTTATTTGTGATTGAGGTGCAATTAATTGATGATTTTGAGTGAAAATTAGAACCCAATCACCATTTATTAAAAATAATCTTTTTTAGAAAATCAATAATAACAACAATTTCAGTATACTCGTTATAACTTTATAAGTGATGTCCGATAAAAATAATATGTATAATTATACTTAAATCTTATTTTTATATATTTTTGTGATATAAAAAAATTATTTTTCAAGAGATCTGATAATATTTAATAATTAAAAAAAAACTAAACTATGTACTTTTCAGGAATAATTGAGTCCATGTGCTTTAATAGTGTTGTGTTTTTTTTTTTCTCTCTTCTTTTCTTCAATGTTGATGTCTTTGTTTGAAGTAATTTGTTTTTTCTATTGAATAATTCTCTCTTTTAACAGTTTCTACATTATTCTTTTGTTGAAATTAAATGAATTAATTTAGTATTCAATCACTTGTCATTGTTTATCAAATAATTCCTTTTCAAATGAAAAAAAAAGGGACTAAATATTTTTCCTTTTATTTTAATTTATGTATCATAATTCAAAAGTGATATAAACATCAAATTTATTTAAAAGAAAAAAAATATTTTGAATTTAGCGATCTAAAAATGTTGCGAGATTTTTGTAGCTATTAAAATATGTAACTAAAGATAAAATAAAAAAATCAAATTAAATTAGTTAGTATCATTTATTTGACAAATTAATAAGAAAATGGTGTTAATATAAACTTGAATAGAAAATACTTATAAATTATGATGATATATGCTAAAAGAAATAGTCAATTTTTGGTGGTAGACTTTATTTTTTATGACTAGTTCTTTTTATTAATTAATTTAAGTAATATCATCCCAAATTAGTCTACTTAATCTAGTCATTAATGTACTTTGGCATAATTAGGTCAATAATTAATTAAAGCAGGCCAACCTCTTTAAAATTTAGGGGTTGAAAGTAGTGCACATAGAGTTAAATAAAGCAAAGACCGCCTTATTGCAGAATAAATTAATTATATGACTTATATTTAATTTTAATTTAATTATATTATTAATCAAAACTAAATTTTAAAAAAGGATTGTAAATCCCAAGGGAAGAAAAGGATATATTCCTTATGTTTGAAGTATAGTTTTTTGTTTTCACTTGATATTCTTAATCCGTTTTTTTTTAAAAAAAAATATTTAAAAAGTACTAATATACTATTTATCAAAGAAAATTTTATTTATAAAGTTCGAATTGAATATATCTAAATAATAAGATAAATTTTTATATATTGTCACGCAAAAATACTTTAATTATGCTTCTTAACTATATTTTAAATAATTAGATTTCGTAACTATAGTTACAGCCGTGTTTGTATAATTCATGCAATATTTGTATACGTCTGTATAATTAGCTATATTACAATTTTTGTGTGACGTAGTATATTTCGCTATATAATTTGTGCACAAAATTTGTATCATTCACCATACAATTCGCAGTTTTTGTATGACGTTGTTGTTGAGATACAATTTGATTCACACACAATTTTTGTATAATCGCGCACAATGACCGTATAAATCACACGAATTATACAAAATTCAAACTATAATTACAACTAATATTTATAGCGAGCCGTAATTAATTCAAAGTATAGCTATTTTAATTAATTACCTAGTATAAATTTACTTATGTACGCAATTTTTTTTCCATCAACAATTATTCACTAATAAATCAAATCCCAATAAAACGTTAGTTGGAAATTAATAATTTTTTGATGGTGAATAATTATTAAATTATCAAAATGTGAAAAGCAATTTAAAAACATTATATGGAACCGATGCAAAGAGGTGACAGACAACCACGTGTTCATGTGACTTTATTGTGTGTTATGACAAAAAATAAAATAACTTTTTATGTCACAACAAGCACAAAATCTAATACATAAAATACTAGATCTATTAATAGGAAAAAATGACATAATAATGTTTGGTGATTTTTTTTTAATTCCTAAATTGTGTCGGCTAAATTTATATTTATTCCGTATATTTGATCACAAAAATAGTTGATAGTCAATATAATAAGCCATGAATGCTAATATTGTATTATCAAAATCTCTTTATAATTATATCAAGTGGCAAAGTGACCAATTGATATTCTTTCATTAGAAAATTATATTGTTTAACTAGATTAAAATATTTTTTATGTATATATACATTATATTGATACGTCTTGACTTCTATGTGATTTTACTTTTTTAAATTGTGACACCACTTAAATAAAATTTTGACTCACTGATTATATCGTTTGTCTAAAAATTTGAGATGTTATATGAAAATCCGACTTAATAAAGAGAACAGAAAAAAAAGATGCGTCTAGTGTACTAAACTCTTGCTATGTGCAAGTACGAGAAAGGACTCGACCATAAAAGTTTATTGTATGCAGCTTACGTTGCATTTCTACTAGAAGCTATTTTTAAGGCTTGAAAGAGAACAAACAAAAAAAGACAAGTCTGATGTACTAAAGCTCTCGCTATATGCAAAATCCGAGGAATGACTTGACCACAAGGGTCTGTTGTACGCAGCTTATCTTGCATTTCTACAAGAAGTTGTTTTGAAGGCCTTAATCCGTAATCTCCTGATCACATGGTAACAACTTTATCAGTTACTCTAAGACTCCTCTTCGAATTAAAAGAAAAAAATAATAATTTATTCAGCATAATTTTACAAATAAATATTAAAAAAAACATATGTATACAATTTTATTTATGTTTTGAAAAGATAAACAAAAATTTAATAAATTTTTATGATGGTCCTAGTAAACATATCAAAAATCATCAAGTATTTTGAGTACTAATGGAAAGACATTAGTCATGAATAGATAGGTGTACTCATAATAGTAAATGAATTTAATGTTGTCATCAAATAGTTGGTGTACAAAATTGATGATCAAACAGATAGGAAAGCAACCTTCACTTATTTCAAAAGAAAAATGAAAATTAATGGAATTTGGTAAAGGAAATTAAAGGTGTACAATCTCTGATCCAAGCATATTAACATCCTTTTTTGAATTTTGACAATTCAAAAAAAAAAATTATGGTCCACCACTAAGTTTTACTCTTCTTAATTATTTATTTATATTTACTTTTTCTTTTATGAAATAATTTTTAGTTTAAAGGGGAGTCATATATTATAATTTTTAGATGAAATGATCCATTAAGGACTTTTATTAGGAGCGTTGCTTTCGGAAATGATCATGTCATTGAGTAAGAAACGAACCAAAAAAAGAATATAGCTCTCGATCAATCTATTATTTTTTTTTACGTTGAACGAATATAATAATAATAAAATATAAAAACAAATATATGTATTGTTTAATCTTCAAAATACGTATTAAAAATGATGGTGGAAGAGAAATCGCACAAAACTAATCATATCTTCGGATGCCTCGAAAAAAGATATGATATAGGCGTTAAGTCAGAAACATAAAAGTAAATCAAAAAAGAAAAAAATTAGATCACTAATATATGACTTCATCGAGGGCAAATGTTTATTTTTACATATAATATTCGACTACTATAGTTACATCAAGCAAAATACATATTAATATAATATGATAACATACCCAGTAAAATCTCATAAGTGAGGTATGGAGAGGGTAAAATATATGCGGACCTTACCACTACCTCATAGAGATAGATAGGATGTTTTCCAAAAGTCCCTTATCTCAAAAGTATTAAGCCCCCAAAACAGAAGATACTAGATATGAAAAAAAAATCGACTAAAGGAAAAAGCTAATAAGTATTTTTCCTTGATGAAGTCATATATTAATGATCTAATTTTTTTAAGACCATGAATTAAATTATGGAATATATTAATTAGTTGTGATCTATCACTTAATGGAATCTTCAATATTAATAAAGGCAAAAATTGTCAACATTGTTCCAAGAGAATAATTCTTCAACCAAGTTGGACAAATTTTCCATATATACCACGAATAATAAAAAAAAAAACTTTAGTTACTTTATAAATTTTCTTAATTAATAATTAGGCATATAGACATGAATATTAGATAAATATATTGTAGCTAAAAGAGTAAGCATTTTTTTGGATTAATTTGGTTAATCTTCTTTTTCTTGAAAAGTAATTCACCACTAGATTTGCAAAAAACAATTGAAGCCGTTCTTTTGATAAATACGATAGATAGTGATGGAATGGAATATGCATATTATCAGAAAAAAAAATTCCTCCATTTTAAATTACTTATCGTATTTTCTTATACAATTTTTTTTTTTAAAAAAAACATTCATTATGCCGAGTTTTGCTTAGTTTACCCTTCGAATTCCATTTTATTTTTAAAAAAAAATTAAAATATAAATAATTTAAAATAATTATTTTTAATTTATGAGCAAATGTCACTCGAGCACACAAGACAACTCAGAGAATGAGAATATCAAAAGAAAAACACGTAAAAAATATTCTGAAAATCTCACAAACCATTCAATAAATTTTATTTCATGTGTGCATGGCTATTTTTTAACTAATAAATAAATTATTCTTTAAATTAATAATATATATTCTTTTCCTTACAAACAAATTAGCATAATAATGGAAGAATGTGATTCTTTCTGCTCTTAAATAAAAGTTTCGAATTTGAGCAAAGGTAAATTTAGAATATGAAATTTATGATCGTTAAATATAATATTTTAAATTTATAGGTTCTAAAATTTATTTTATGAGCATATTATTGTATATGTAAGGTTTGAACTAAAGTTATTGAGTT
>DF362637.1:41144-58148 GCA_000787875.1 Solanum virginianum | reverse complement strand
GACTTATTGGAGAAGGATTTTATAAGACCTAGTATGTCCCCTTGGGGTGCAATAGTGTTATTTGTACATAAAAAGGATGGTACTTTGACAATGTGTATCGATTATCAACAATTGAATTGGGTGACAATTAACAACAAATACCCTCTCCCTAGGATTGATGATTTATTTGATCAGTTACAGAGTATCAAATGCTTTTCAAAAATTGATTTGAGATCAGGTTATCACCAAGTGAGGGTGAAGGATAAAGATATACCTAAAACAGCTTTCAGAACACGCTATGATCATTTTGAATTTCTTATTATGTCATTTGGGCTAACGAATGCACTAGCAGTTTTTATGGATCTGATGAATAGGGTATTTAAGCCATTCTTCGATGTGTTTGTGATAGTATTTATAGATGATATTTTGGTATATTCAAGATCAGAAGAGGGCCATGCAAATCATTTATGACAAGTGTTACAGGTTCTTTGTGATAGGCAGTTGTATGCCAAATTTTCTAAATGTGAATTTTTGCTAAACTCAATGGCATTCTTGGGACATATTTATCAAGGACCATATGAATCACCTATGAAAAGTGTTACAAGTTCTTCAACATCAACAGTTGTATGCCAAGTTTTCTAAATATGAATTTTGGCTAAAATCAGTTGCATTCTTGGGTCATATTGTGTCCGATGAGAGAATAAGGGTTGATTCATAAAAGATAGAGGCCGTGAAGGATCGGCCAAGGCCAACAACATTCATGAAAGTTTGAAGCTTCCTAGGGTTGGCAGGTTATTACAGAAGGTTTGTGAAAGGTTTTTCTTCTATTTTTGTACCTCTAACAAAGTTAACACATAAGGCAACTAAGTTCTAATGGAATGATGCATGTGAAAGGAGTTTCCAAGAGCTGAAAAATAAGCTAACTTCTATACCTGTGCTAATACTTCCAGAAGGCACCGAGGGTATGCAGTCTATTATGATGCTTCAAGAGTTGGCTTAGTGAGTGTATTGACATAGCATGGCAGGGTAATTGTTATGCCTCTAGACAACTACGATTGTATGAGGAAAACTATCCAACACATGATCTTGAGCTAGCAATGGTAGTGTTTGCTCTAAAATATGGTGCCACAATTTATATGGGGTTCATGTTAACATATATAATGATCATAAGAGCCTATGGTACATCTTTAAGCAGAAAGACCTAAATTTAAGACAGCGAAGGTGGCTAGACCTAATAAAGAATTATGACATTGATATACTATACCATCTAGGGAAAACAAATGTGATAGCCGATGCTCTGAGTCGTAAGACAATTATGAATATTAGTGATCAGACCATGGTAAATCAAGGAATGACTAAAGATTTACGTCAACTAGCCAGTATGGGAGTTCGCCTTGTTGAAATCCCAAAGGAAGGGATTGTTGTGCGTAATGTTATGGAGTCTTCACTGATAATGGAGGTGAAAGAAAGGAAGTTCGAGGATCATGTTCTATGATGACTTAAGGAAAAGGTGAGTCAGGGTACGATAAAGGACTTTGAACTTACACAAAATGGAATACTTTATTGCCAAAATAGATTATGCATGTCTGATATTAATAGACTGAGAAAGAGGATAATGGAAGAAGCCTATCATTCCAGATATTCCATCCATCCAGGATTAACTAAGATTTATCATGACCTAAAGGAAATGTTTTTATGGGGAGGAATGAAAAAGGACCTTGCAGAATTTGTGTCTAAATGTCCAAATTGCCAACAAGTCAAAGTAGTGCACCAAAAGTTGGGAGAGTATATGCAATGTATAGAGCTTCCAACATGGAAGTGAGATGTGATTAATAAGGATTTTGTTACTGGGTTGCCCCGTTCATTTCAGAAGTTTGACTCTATATGGGTAATAGTTGATAGACTCACAAGGTTAACACACTTCCAACTAGTTAAAAGTGATTATACAGCTGAAGAGTATGCAAAGTTATACCTCAAAGATATAGTTAGGCTACATGGAGTATTGTATGTGACCGTGACACATTGGCTGAAAGTGATTATACAGCTGAAGAGTATGCAAAGTTATACCTCAAAGAGATATTTAGGCAACATAGAGTCCCAATCTCCATTATATCTTATCGAGAAGCTTAATTCACTGCAAAGTTTTGAAAGTCCTTCCAAAGGAGTTTAGTGACACAAGTTAGTTTGAGTATAGTTTTCCATCCTCAGATAGATGGTCAAGAAGAACACACCATTCAAACACTTGAAGATATGTTTCAAGCTTGTGCATTAGACTTTAAAGGTAGTTGGGTGGACCATTTTCCACTCATTGTATTTGCCTATAGTAATACCTACCACTCAAGTATCAAGATGGTACCTTATGAAGCTTTATGTGGAAGGAAATGTAGGTCACTAATGGGGTGGTTTGGAGTGGGTGAAACCACCTTGCTTGGGCCAGATCTGGTACAACAAGCCATGAAAAAAGTTAGAGTAATACAATAGTGGCTAGAAATAGCCCAAAGTCATGACAAATCATATGCGGATGCTAGGAGGAGAGGATTAGAGTTCTCAGTAGGGATTGGCTATTTTTAAAGGGGTCTCCAATGAAAGGGGTTATGAGATTTACTAAGAAAGAAAAATTGAGCCCACGTTATATAGGTCCATATAAGATTATTAAGAGGTTCGGGCAGATTCCATATGAACTAGAGCTACCCCAAGAGCTTTCAGTGGTTCATCCAATTTTTCATATCTCAATGCTTCGCAAATACATAGGTGACCTATTTCATATCACTCCTATTGAAGATGTGGAGGTTACAAAAGATCTCAACTATGAAGAGGTACCTATTGATATTCTAGATCATCAAGTTTATAAGCTAAGGAATAAATAAATAGCTTCAGTAAAAGTACTCTGGAGAAACTAACAACTAGAAGAGATAACATGGGAGCCTAAGGACGCGATGGAATCAAAATAACCTTACTTATTTGAAGATAAAGAGGAAGTCCAACATGCAGAGTTGGGACACTAATAGGTACATGTAATTGAATACTTAGTATGTTGTCAAAAGTTTGTTTAAGTAAAGATTTAAACTTGGTTAAGCTATCCAACTGTGCTAACATTCGAGGATGAATGTTCCTAAGGGGGGAGTATGTAACACCCCATATCTTACATGTACTAGTCTATCTAAATGAAACATGATATGGTTTTGTCAAATTAACACCCATTTATAAAAGTGTTTGAATCTTATATTAGAGGGCGATATGTACGTCTAATGCTTAAGAGGGTCGAGTGTATAAAAGTTTAATGTCAAATTGAGGAAATGAAGGCCCTAAACAAAGTGAAAGAATTGAGGTGCTTGTAGAACTTAGGAAGCTAGTAGGTGAGTCACCTACTTGCTTAGCTTAAATTTGCTAGCTAGATGGAGATGAGGTCTGACATTAAATCTGCCCAAGTTCGATTATGAATAAAGTCTGTGTTACGGGTGTAACTTTAACTCATGTTTTAGCATCATAAATAGACTATATTTTCAACCCAAGAAAGATATAAAAATATACATCACAATTTCTTTCATAATTTAGGCTCAAACTAACTAAGAGAGAGGGGAAAAATGGGCAGCAAAGGCCCACCAATTTGGAGCCCCTTAAGGCCCAAGTGAAAGGGGAAAAGTGGTCCATTAATCACTTGATAAAATAAGGCTCCAATTTGGAGCCCCTTAAGGCCCAAGTGAAAGGGGAAAAGTGGTACATTAATCACTTGATAAAATAAGGCTTATAACAGAAAAGTAAGTTGGCCAAGTACTCCTTTAAAAGGGGCTTATAAGCATCTCACTCAAGTCATTTAACTTGAACAAAAAAGTCAGATTGTTTTTCCAAGTTCTCTCTCAACTCTTTCTTGACTTTACAAGTAGTCAAAATAGACTTTTAGGGTTCTTGGAGAAGCCCTACACCTTGAGAGCAAAGGTAAGTAAGAATAATTATGTGTTTAGTATGATTTTCTTATGTAAAACAAGAGACTAGGCTGGTTATGTTTATGCTGAAATTTTGGACAACATGTATCCTAATGATTGTTGTGCAGTTTTCTTGTTGATAAAGAAACTTTTCTCTTCTTTTTTGGATGGATTATGAAGTAAAGTTTATGTTTTTAACAAGGTTTAGTTTTTTAGTGATATGACAAGGATGGTGCACCGTTGTTACAGTCTGCAAAAATGAGTTGTTGTACGATATCGTAAGTGTGCTCTTAATAGGAACTTGTGGGCTGATAATCGAAGATTGTTGTTTCACATTCTCCATATAATTTAGAGCTATTTTTGTACTTTTTAGGACTATTGTTAGGTGTATATATGGTGGGGACTATTTGGTTAACGTTGGAACAGATTTGGGATTGTTGATATCGAAATATAGCGAGACGACATAATGTTATGTCGCCTCCTTGTGTGTTGTGTAGAATTGTTATGTGTTGTGCTTATGGGCTGTTGTAAGATAATTATGGCACTAAAATAGGCTGCACATGATATGTATATGAGAATGTGTATTAGAAAATATGATTAGAAGCAGAAATGTTGAAAGACTACACTCGGGTTTATAATTATACGGTTGCTGCCCGTATGTTATTTTTTATGAGACTGGGCTGCCAAGATGTATCTATTAGCAGGTAATGCTAGTTTTATCACCTACTAAATTATATATAAATATTTTGAGGAAGGGAAGGTTATCTCGAGGTAAGAGCGAGGTATGTAAGGCTACTCGATTTCGTATTACTTGGCATGAAATCTAGATTCTTCCTTGGCATATAATGGCACTTACCAACTCCTACACAACTAGTAACCATGTCTCCACTCTTTCACATGTTCATATGCTCCCATACATAGTCACCTTAGTCACCTTCAAATCCGCATACATACTTGGATACCAAGATACATGGGTTCTTGTTGCTAAATAAAGTCACAAGTTGTTTCATATTATGCGCATTTCATTATTTATGTAACGTACTCTTTTCATTGTTGTATTATCTTATATGATTATTTACATGTCACATGCTACATCTACAGTCCTACAGCTCTAATATTATGACTACCAAAAGAATCATCTCAGAAGTAAATGAAAGATAAAGTATATTGCTTATTGATGGGTGGTAACCCGAGGGGAGGAAAAATCACCTAGCCAGGCTCGATCCTATCACGGGGGATAGCCCAAGGGGTAAAAGAAAAAGCCTAGCCAAGACCAATCCCAAATGTCTCTTACGAGGGACCTGCATTTCATGCTGCAGGTATAGGTGTTAATAGATCCCCCCAGTAGGAGTACAGGATATCCAACTACTGTTACCAAGCCCTAAGTTGCTTCGGAGCTTTTTGTATCTAGAGTTTATATTTTTGTATTGTATAGTTAGTCGAGGCGGGGCCAGTCCCAACTCTTATCAGATACTTTTCCTTATCTAGAGGCTTTGTACACTATGTAAATTAAAGTGTGGTCATGTCTCATACTTTAGACAATGTGGCCCCTAACAGCCTAGCGTATGCATTTTCTTTTGGCTTTTTATTACTATTTACTTTCTTAATGGCATGTTGAATGAAGAAATCCCTTATAATATGTATAGAAAGTGCATGGATATAGGACATGTTGAATGTAGAAATCTCTTATAATATGTATAGAAAATGCATGGATATAGGTCGGTTCTCCCGAGCCTTATCGGCAACATGTGTTAGTCCGCCTTAACGGGACCTTGGGCGTGACAATTTTTACCCCCTGAATAAGAATATGGAGTTGGATTTTGATATCGTGCACGGTTTTTAAGATATATGGAAATTAAAATTATGGGCATTCTGAGGCACATTTAGGGCACTTGTTGGGGTCATTTAATTTCCCCACTTCAAACCATCTAACCAAGGATCTACAATGCCTCTCATATAGAGCTTTAAATGGAGACATTCTAATGCAAGCGTGATAGTTATTGTTATAAGCAAACTAAATAAGTGGAAGATGCTTATCCCAACTACTCTTAAACTCCAAAACACAAGCTCTAAGCATATCTTAGAGAGTTTGAATGGTCCTCTTGGCATGGCTATCTATATGAGGATGGAAAGTAGTGCTAACCTTAACCTTAGTACTAAGGCCTTTCCGAAAGGACCTCTAAAAGTGCAATATGAGTTGAGCATTGTGATCCAAAATAACATCCAAAGAAAGCCCGTGTAATTCACTAACTCATGAATATAAAACTTGCATAATCTTTGGCACCATAATTCATCTTAACCAGTAGAAAGTGCAATAACTTTGTCATTCAATCAACAATAAACCAAATGGAATAAAAATGCCACGTAGTCATTTGCAAACCAATCACAAAATCCATGTTGATCTCTTCCCACTTTCAAGTAGGAATCTCAAAATCTTGAGCTAGGCTACCCCGCCTTTGATGTTCGGCCTTGACTTGTTGGCAATTATAGCAACCGACTGTGAACATGGCAATATCCCTCTTCATACCACCTGTTAGAACCCGTATGTCCTTTATTGGATCAATTAGGAAAAGTTTGGGACCAAAAATGGAATTTTTAAAAGTTGGTGCCCACATAAATTGTGTTAGAGTTTAGTTGGACCAAGTGTAGTATGGGCCATGTACACTTGGCCAAAACTTGTGTATATATATGAGGGATGATCTCTTTATCTTCTTATCATTTCTATACTTAGAAAACTTTAAGAGAATAGAAGCAAAGTTGAAGACTTCTTCAAGAACAAGTCTCAGCCAACCCAAGGGAAAATTGAAATTCATTTTTACTCTTTCCAAAAATTATTTGTTGATGCAAACCTACTATTTTGAGGTCCCTACGTAGCGTGGAAGTGTTGTTGAAGCAATTAATCATCTATTTTCTCACCTTTGGAAACCCTAACCTATTTGTGGAGTTGAAGAAAAAGGTAAGATCTAATATTGTTTTATGTGTTATAAAGGTTGTAAGTATGTTGTAGTATGTTAAAATGGAGGAAAATCATGAAATATAGGATGTTGGAAGTGAGTTATGTGTAATAGTGTTTGGAGCCGTGTGGGTATGTATAGGTTGTGTAGTGTTGTGTTGTGTTGTGTTGGAACTATGAATTGATGCCTAGTTAGTATATTATAATCATTTAGTGTAGAGGAATGATTGGAAAGCATCCATGTGTGTATGTAGTATGCTAGTCGGATTTATAAATATTGTTAAATGATGATAAAGAGAGTTATTGTTGTTATGTTGCCTTTCGAATTGATTATTGATGTTGCTAGGTTGTTGTTATTATTGTTACTGATTAATTGGGCCGAGTTGAATTCTCAGGGTGGCCTATGTTTAAGGGGAAATGCTGCCCAAAATTTTGGTAGAATTGCGGGCAAGAATTTGAATTTAATGCCTAAGAGTTCTTTAGCTAATGTTTGGCAAATTGTGACTTGTTTGTAGACCTTGGGCAGTCTGAAGCATAAGTTGGATTTGGATTGCATTTGGAGTTTATTGGAGAGCATTTGAGGTATGTAAAGCAACCTTTCTTTTCGGCATGTCTTAGTTAAAATAAGCCATGATATGAGCCTCGAGGAATCTCAATTCTCGTAATCTGAGCATGTGTATGATCTGTATTTGTTCCTTGGTATTCTTGTGTTAGTATGTCATAACTTTGATTCTTATGTCTTTGGAATTCATAAGTTTCAAAGAATATGTGAAATTTGATTAGTTTTGATTTAAATTATTCTTTAACGATTTTAAAACTACAAACGTCCAAACTTTTACAGAATGGCTCGGATTGCTTTAAAATTCCTCGTAGGAGTTTGTATGACCTAGGATGAGTATATTTTCCATAAGTTGGGCCAGTTTGGGTCTTCACCATTCGTGGGTCCCGTGACACCCTTTTATATAATTTTGATTGCAAATTTGAGAACTTTTGAAAGAAATGTAATAAATATTATTCCGATTCCAAATGTGACTCTTTTACGTATCTTTTGGATTTATGACAAGGATTTTATGCATATGATTACTCACTACTCCACTCATGCCTACTATGATATCGTTCGCCAGTTCCTGGGCCGGTTGGTTGTTGTGCGCATTATGATATACTCTAGTGTTATGCTGTGATGCGGTTCCGAGCTTCGTCCAAGGGCCGAGTTCCACTTTTATTTGGTGTTATGCTATGATTGGGCTTTTTGCTATATTTGGCATCATGCCATTTTGTGATACGTGATAGGGATTTGAAGATTTGTAACTTTTTGGTGTTATGCAGTGTTATGGCGCCATTGATCGGCAGGCGACCATAGTTCCTATGCGCTAGGCATCATTTATATTTTGAAAGTAAACATTTTAATACTTTTGGATATGCATTTGCCTTCTATACTTTTGTTTTGATTATTACTCAGTTTTATATTCTATACATTCTACTTTACAAATTCAGTACGTATTTCGTATTGACCCCCTTCTTCGAGGGCTGCATTTTATGCTCGTAGGTACTGATGTACAGTTGGTGACCCACTAGTTTAGGACACCCTTATGCTATTTGGAGTGCTCCCCCTACTTCGGAGCCCACTTTTGATATATATATATATATTTTCGTTCGTTGCATTATATGTATTTGTTCATGAGTACGGCGAGGCCCTATTCCGTCCTATGATTCTATCAGTTTGTTTAGAGGTCTATAGATATATGTGTGTGGGTTGTGCCCAGTCTATTGGATTTGACTTGTATGTTGTGTTTGTTGGGCGGCATCACCTGCCATGGTGGCCTTGTCGGCTCGCATATATATATATATATGTTGTTGTGTTTGTTGGCTTTGTATGGCCTTTGTTGGTGCCTTTTGATGTGCAGGTTTATTTTGGGATAGTCTGTAAAATAAAGGAAACTCTGCCGAATTTTTTTTAGTATATATGTCATTTGTTTGCCATTCTGCTTTGTGGTTGTGTTTGGGTGGCCAATTTGGGCACTAGTCACGGCCCATGGGGTTGGGTCATGCCAGAAGTGGTATTAGAGCAGTTCGTCCTTGGAATGTCCATAGACTATGTCTAGTAGAGTCTTGTTTATCGGTGTGTTGTGCACCACATCTATAAACAGGAGGCTATAGGATATTTAGGATGCTATTCTTTTTTTCTGATCTTAGATCGTGTGATAGATCTGTGTTATTAGGATGACTCCTTTCTGACCAAATGTTTTGTTTTCAGTGATGCCTTTGAGAAAGGCCATAGCTGCCTAGAAGGGCAAGTTTGTAGGGGTGTGTGAGACCAGTCGAGCTCGGGTGACTACTAGGGCTCGTGCCTAGGGTGGGCCTGGTTTTGCACCCCCGACAGCTAGTTCGGCTAGACCGCCAAGTCCCGAGGTTCGAGTACCAGAGCCTCTAGCCCCTCAGCTAGGTGTAGAGATTGGGGATATTCGTGTGGCGGTGTACATCTTGGAGTTTGATTTGTTGGCCAGATATATGCCTGCATATGTTGCTAGTATGACTTACCGGATGCACTGGTATATAGTGGGGCTGGACCAGTATTATGTTGATAGTTGCTTGGTGATGGCAGCCCAGACCGGTATGGATATTGCTCGTATTCAGGCTCACGCCCAGGGCATGGAGGACCGATGCAGGAGGCGCCAGTCTGATAGAGTGGATGACAGGGGCTAGCCCAAAAAGGGCCAGATCATTTGGGTATTCAGGGGATTTTTGAGGCAGGCAGCCTCAGCAGTAGCAGGGCAGACATTTTCGCCGGTTAGTATGAGGTCCACCCCCGCAGTTCACTAGTAGGAGATCAGAGGGTGCAGGTTATTCAGGGGCAGGCTCGAGTTCTAGGGTTTTGGGTTCACAGCTGGACAGAGTCTCCAGTAGTCATATGAGACCACCTAGACCTCCGTGTTCCTATTGTATGAGATGGCACCCTGGGGAGTTTTTTCGTGCTATCGGTGCTTGCTTTACGTTTGGTTGTCAGGGCTGCTAGAGGAGAGACTGTCCGGTTAGAGGGGGTACAGGCGATTCAGCTTGGTCTACCGGGTTAGCTGGTGGTTCATCTTCATGCTCGGTAGCCATACGCCTTGCGGGGCGAGGTATTCCAGCATCAGTAGGTTGAGTTAGAGGTCGTGGTGGAGTTTCAGAGTCTAGTGGTCTTTCGAACTGTACTTATGCATTGGCTAGCCGGTAGGATCAGGAGGCGTCGCCAAATGTCATCACAGTTATATTATTGGTTTTCTCTCGAGATGTGTATGCACTGATTGATCCTGGTTCTACATTATCGTATATTTCTTTTTTGGTTGCTAATAAAATTGGGATAGAGTGTGAGCTGATAGAGCCTTTCAAGGTAGCTACACTAGTAGGGGATTCTATTATTGACTAGTCGAGTTTATAGAGATTGTTCGGTATTTATTTTTGGCTGTTGCACTATGGCTGATCTAGTAGAGTTAGATATGACTGAGTTCGATGTGATTATGGGTATGGATTGGCTAGCTTTTTGTTATCCTAAGGTTGATTGTCAAAAGAAGGTAGTCCATTTTCAATTTCCAGGGGAACCCGTTATTGAGTGGGTAGGTAATACCGCATCGCCGAGGGGTAAATTTATTTCATACCTCAAGGCAAGCAAAATGATCAGAAAATGTTACAATTATTATCTGGTCCGTGTACATGATGTAGAGGTAGAAAAACCTACTCTTTAGTCAATCCCAGTTGTTAATGAATTCCTAGATATATTTCCAGATGAGCTTCCAAGCCTTCCTCCCGAGCGGGAGATAGAGTTTGTTATAGATCTGTTACCAGACACTCAGCCTATCTCTATTCCTCTGTACAGAGTGGCACCAGCAGGATTAAAGGAATTGAGAGAACAGGTGAGAGATTTATTAGAGAGGGGTTTATTCGGCCTAGTACCTCACTCTAGGGAGCTCTGATATTATTTGTGAGAAAGAAATATGGATCACTGTAGATGTGCATTGATTATCGGCAGATAAATAAGGTAACAATGAAGAATAAATACCTCCTCGCTAGGATTGACGATTTGTTAGACCAGTTGCAGGGAGCTAAATATTTCTCAAAGATGGACCTGTGGTCGAGTTACCACCAGGTGCGAGTACGGGAGAAAGATACTTCCAAGATAGCGTTCAGGACTCGATATGGGCATTATGAATTTAGAGTTATGTCTTTTGGGTTGACGAATGCTCCGGCCGTAGTCATGGATCTTATGAATTAGGTATTCAGGCCATTCTTAGATATGTTCATGAGTGTATTTATTGATAATATTCTGGTCTATTCTCGATTAGACGAGGAGCACGCGGATCATCTGAGGATGGTGCTTGGCACACTTCGGCACTAGAAATTATATGCTAGATTTTCAAAATGTGAATTTTGGCTGTCTTCAGTGGCATTTCTGGGGCATATTATAGGAGCTGACGGTGTCCGGGTAAATTCCCAGAAGATTGAGGCCATAAAGAATTGGCCTAGACCTACGTCACTGATAGAGGTGCGTAGCTTCTTGGGATTAGCTGGTCATTATTAGAGATTTATGGAGAAATTTGCTTCCATTTCAGCGCCGGTGACAAGGCTAACTCAGAAGGGAGTGAAGTTCTAGTGGTCTGATGCTTGTGAGCGTGGTTTCTAGTTGCTGAAAGAGAAGTCGACTACAGCTCCAGTCATAACTCTTCCCTAGGGTCTAGATGGGTATGTGATTTATTGTGATATCTCTAGTATAGGCTAGGGATGCATGTTGATGCAGTACAACAGGATGATAGCTTATGCTTCCCAGCAACTAAGGAAACATGAAAAACAATTATCCTACTCAAGATTTGGATCTTGCCGTGGTGATTCATGCCTTGAAGATGTTGAGACATTATTTATATGGGGTTCACATTAATATTTATACTGATCATAAGAGCCTCCAGTACATCTTTAAACAGAAGGAGCTGAACTTGTGGCAGTGGAGGTGGTTAGAGTTGCTGAAAGATTATGATATTGATATTCTCTATCATCCCAGGAAAGCTAATGTTGTGGCAGATGTACTTAGCCATAAGTCTATGGATAGTTTAACAAACATGCCTTCAGAAAGCAGAGAGATGGTCCGCGATATTCATCAGCTGGCTAGTCTTGGAGTTTGTTTGGCTGATTCTGCAGATGTTGGGGTTTTGGTTTGAGGTATGGCTGAATCTTCTATTACAGAAGAGATTAAGCAGCGTCAGTACGAGGATCCTATTTTAGGTCAGTACAGAGACACAACCCTTGAAAAGGAAAAGATCCTGTTTGAACTCGCCTCTGATGGAACATTATTATTCAGGGGCAGGTTGTGTATACATGAGGTTGCGGGTTTGTGGCGACAAGTTATGGGTGAGACACATTATGCCTGCTATTCTATTCACTCAGGGTCGACAAAGATATACCATGATCTCGGGTGTTTATATTGGTGGAATGGTATGAAAAGAGACATAATAGATTCTGTCGCTCAGTGTTCAAATTGCCAACAGGTTAATATTGAGCATCAGAAGCTAGGTGGGCTATTATAGGAGATGGAAATACCGACATGGAAGTGGGAGATCATTAATAGGGATTGTATTATAGGTTTACCTTGCACTCTACGGGGTTATGACTCCATTTGGGTTATTGTTGATCGGCTAATGAAATGAGCCCATTTTCTTCCGGTTGGCAGGCTTGGGGATGTAGGTGAGTCTCAGTACAACATTCCATCCCCAGTCTGACGGACAGGTGGAGCATACTACTCAAATATTGGACGATATGTTGCAAGCATGTGCTATTGATTTCAGAGGTAGCTAGGATGATCAATTGCCGTTTGCTGAATTTGCGTATAATAATATATACCACTCAAGTATTCAGATGGCACCATATGAGGCATTGTATGGTAGGAAGTGTAAGTCACCGATCGGTTGGTTTAATGTTAGAGAAACTGAGTTGATTGGCCCAGACGTGATTTAGCAGGCAGTGGATAAGGTGAAACTCATTCGGAAGTAGTTACTAGTGGCCCAGAGTCGGTAGAAATCATTCAGCAAGTAATGGATAAGGTGAAGCTCATTCAGGAGCAGTTGTTAGCAGCTCAGAGTCAATAGAAATCATATGCAGATAATCGCTGTGAATATTTAGAGTTTTGGATTGGTGATTAGATATTCCTTAAAGTGTCATCTATGAAAGGTGTTATGGGGTTCGGCAAGAAATAAAAGCTCAGTCCAAGGTATATTAGGCCATATCAGAGTGTTCGTAGAATAGGTAAGGTTGCCTATGAATTAGATCTGCCAGCTGATTTGGAAGTGATACACCTAGTATTCCATGTTTCTATGCTTCGTAATTGTATTGGCGACCCTTCCAAAGTCTTCCCTGTGGATGATATCCAGGTCACAGAAGAATTATCTTATGAAGAGCAGCCCGTAGCCATATTGGATCGTCAGGTAAGAAGGTTACAAAATAAAGACGTGGCTTCTGTTAAAGTGCTATGGCGAAATAATAACTGAGATTGGCCATATTGGATCGTCAGGTGAGGAAGTTACGACATAAAGAGGTAGCTTCTGTTAAAGTTCTATGGCGAAATAATAATCGTGAGGAAATGACCTGGGAAGCAAAAGAACAGATGAAGAAGAAGTATCCTCACTTGTTTTCAGTTCCTTCAAGTAATTCAATTCTTCACCAGACTTTGTTGCTTAAGAAGTCAATTGTTAACCAATGAATGTATTATTGTGATAATTGAAAAGCAAACTCCCCCAAATTGTTTGTGTGACTCGTAAGGCTGGTTTAATATTCGAGGATGAATGTTCTAAGGGGGGGAGGATGTTAGAACTTGTATGTCCTTCATTGGATCAATTAGGAAAAGTTTGGGACCAAAGGTGGAATTTTTGAAAGTTGAAGTTCATGAAGTAATTAGGTGGTGCCCACATGCATTGTGTTAGAGTTTAATTGGACCAAGTGTGGTGTGGGCCATGTACACTTGGCCAAGACTTGTATATGTATATATATATATATATATATATATATATATATATATATATTGAAGAACACCAAGAGAAAGGTCTCGACCTAAGGAGCAACATTGAAATTCATTTCTACTATTTTCAAAAATTATTTGTTGATGCAAACCCCCTATATTGAGGCCCTTAAGTATCGTGGAAATGTTGCTGGAGCAAGTAACCATCTATTTTCTCACTTTTGGAAACCCTAGCCCATTTGTGAAGTTGAAGTGGTAAGGTAAGATTTAATATTATTTTATATGTTGTAAAGGTTGTAAGTATGTTGTAATATGTTAAAATGAAGGAAAATCATGAAATATGGAATCTTGGAAGTGAGTTGTGTGTTAAAATGTTTGGGATCGCTTGAATATGTATGAGTTGTGTAGTGTTGTGTTGTGTTGGGACTATGAATTGATGCCTAGTTAGTATATTATGATTATTGTAGTGTGGAGGAATGATTGGAAATCATCCATATGTGTATGTAGTGTGTTAGCCGGATTTATGAATATTGTTAAATGTTGATAAAGAGAGTTATTGTTGTTATGTTGCCTTTCGAATTGATTATTGATGTTGTTAGGTTGTTGTTGTTATTGTTGTTGATTGATTGGGCCAAGTTGAATTCTCCGGGTGGCCTATGTTTCAGGGGAAATGCTGCGTAATATTTTTGTAGAATTAGGGGCAAAATTGGATTTTAATGCCCAAAAATTCTTTGGCTAATTGTTTGGCATTCTTATGACTTGTTTGTAGATCTTGGGTAGTCCGAAGTATAAGTTGGAATTGAGCTTGCGTTTGGATTGTGTTGGAGAGTGTTTGAGTTATGTATATCAACCTTCCTTTTTGGCATGTCTTAGTTAAAAATAGGCTATGATACGAGCTTTGAGGAAATTTTATTTTCGTAATCCGAGCATGTGTATGATTTGTATTCGTTTCTTGGTATTCTTGTGTTAATGTGTCATAACTTTGATTCTTATGTCTTTGGATTTCATAAGTTTCTTAGGGTATGTGAGATTTGATTAGTTTTTGAAAGAATTTTTTCTTTAACTATTTTAAAACTACAAACGTCCATAACTTTTTCAGAAAGGCTCGAATTGCTTTGAAATTTCTCGTAGGAGTTTGTATGATCTAGGATGAGTATGTTTTCCGTAGGTTGGGCCATTTCGGGTCTCCACCTATCCGTGGGTCTTGCGATGCCCTTTTATGTATTTCTGTAATGCCTTGTAGGAGTTTGTATGACCTAGGATGAGTATGTTCTTCGTAAGTTGGGCCAGTTCGGGTGTTTGCCCGTTCGTGGGTCCTGCGACGCCCTTTTTTGTAATTTTAGTAACTTTTGAAAGAATTTGTAATAATTGTTCTTTCGGTTTCAAATATGGCTACTTTACTTATCTTTTGTATTTATGACGATGATTTTATGCATATGATTACTCACTCACTACTCCGCTCGTGCCTATTATGATATTGTTTGCTGATTCCCGGACCGGTTGTTATCATGCACATTATGATATACGCTGGTGTTATGCTGTGTTCAGCAGACCGAGCTTCGCCCAAGGGCCTGGTTCTGCTTTTATTTGGTATTATGCTGTGATTGGGCTTTATGCTATGTTTGGTATCATGCCATTTTGTGATATGTGACAGGGATTCAGAGATTTGGAACTTTCTGGTGTTATGCTGTGTATGGCGCCATTGACGGGCGGGCGACCATAGTTCCTATGCGCTAGGCACGATTTGTATTTTGAAAGTAAACATTTTAATACTTTTGGATATGCATTTGCCTTTTATACTTTTGTTTTGATTATTACTCAGATATATGTTCTGTACATTTTGCTTTACATATTCAATACGTACTTCGTATTGACCCCCCTTCTTTGGGGGCTGCGTTTCATGCCCGCAGGTATTGAAGTACAGTTTGGTGATCCACCAGTTTAGGACACCCCTTCTGTTGTTTGGAGTACTCCCCTACTTTGGAGCCCACTTGTGGTATATATATGTATTCTTGTTCGTTGCATTGCATATATTTTTTCAGGGGTACAGCAGGACCCTGTCTCGTCCTATGATTCTGTCGGTTTATTTAGAGGTCTGTTGATATATGTGTATGGGTTGTGCCCAGTCAGTTCGATTTGATTTATATGATGTGTTTGTTGGCGGCATTACCCGCCATGGCAGCCTTGTCGGCCCGCATATATATATATATGTTGTGTTTGTTGGATCTGTATGGCCTTTGTTGGTACCTTCTGATATGCAGGGTTATTTTGGGATAGTCTGTAAAACAAAGGAAACTCTGCCCAATTTTCGTAAAATATATGTCATCTATTTAGATTTCGGCTTTGTGATTGTGTTTGGGTGCCCAATCTGAGCACTAGTCATGGCCCATGGGGTTGGGTCCTGACACTGTCTAGGGGGATATCCTCTACCTCTAACGACTCTTTTAGGAAATGAAATGGTTATTAGAAAAAACTACCTCACAATCTTGACAATCAACATCCACCTCTAGTGTATGAAGCCTCTATCACTATCAAGTGGTGCCAATGATAGACCCATGGCTACCTCAATCAAAATAAAGCTAATCAAGTCTTAATTTAAAGTGAGATAAAATAAATATAATGAATCCTCTGTAGTAGAGGAGGCTCACCAATCAGCTGAATGTCCTAGATTCTCAACGATGCGCCTGTTGATGATCTTTAATCCCTATATCTACATCATAAAATGATACAGTGTTGAGGGGCGTCAGTACGTGGAATGTATATTATGTAAACTAGCTGAATGAAACTGAAACAAGTAGAATAATATAGAACAACAATTAACTCAAAATAATAACAAATCAACATGTCAAATGTCTATCTAAAGCAAGAATAAAGAGTAGATAAGTGACCCATCTTCCGGTTCTGTCGGTGCTTAAAACAATTTTGTCTTCTCCATATTACTATATCTCTAGAGTCAATAATTTGATATGAGGATCAACCAATCAAACCTCATCAATCAAATTATACTCAACTCAATGGAACTCAACTCAACTCATCTCATCTCATCTTGACTCAGAGTATTCAAGGTGGGAAGTTTTTGGGAGTTTCTTTTATCCGATAATAATCACTTATGAGCCAGTGATTCTATAACAAGCTATCATTGTTGCCACAACCGTTCTATACTCACCAAGTAG